>JAIOJX010000018.1:8240600-8256979 GCA_022376925.1 Tragulus kanchil
CAGAAAAATTAATAATGACGAAAAACAAAGAAAAAACACATAGAATAAATCAAACAAATGAAAACTACAAAAAAAAAAAAAAAAACAAACATAAAAAACCCCCAATAAACAAAGAAACTAATAAACCCCAAACCAAACAATTGAATAAGCAAAAAAGCCCACCACAAACAAACAGAAAAAAATGAAAAAAGAAAAAAAAAAAGTTAAATACTGTCCTTGGTTTTTATCTTCATATCTGCCTGTTGGAAACCAATCTGCTCTTGATGGTGGTGTCTTGATGGCGTGGTCTTTCCCTTACAGTGCCGGTTGCTGTGGTTTCTGTTTTTGTGTTCAGCAAAATGAGGGCTTTGCTGCCATACTGGGTGCTGGCCGGGACGGTGGGCTGATTCCAGTCAGTCGGGCGGAGGCCGCAGCGCGCGCAGTCCCGTGTTGGAGGGGGGCGCCCCGGCTCGACCGCGCGCCCGCCTGTCGTCTCCAATCCCTGCTCTTTCCCCGGCTTCCTCCGCTGCTACTGCAGCTCTAGGGGAGCGCGGGCTCCTCCGACACTGCCGGTTACGTGTCTAAGTACCAAAGGCGGACGCGAGCTTTACCGTCCAACTCGTGCCCAGTCCCTGGTCAGCAACCCGTGGACGACTTCCTCTCTCCGTTTAGCAAGCCCTCCAGTTGGAGTGGCTGAACTTACCCGCCCCTCGCGGCGTCCGCGGCTCCTCGCGGCGTCCGCGGCTCCTCGCGGGCGACCGCGGCTCCGCGGCGACGCGGCTCCGCCCGCGCTCGCCGGCGGGTTCCCAATTATTCTTTACATAGATTATTTCTATTCATATTAAGCATATTAGAAATTAACAGGAATTTTACAAAGAGCTATTTTTTTGCTCTATAAAATAACAGCCATAAATATATAGATGACGATAATTAACATTTTATTAAAGAGAACCATTTTTCCCAAAAATGTCATAAGAGTGGCACTGTCATTTGTACAAACCTCTTTAATGTCAGACTTGAGAGAAGACAGTTGGATCTTCATATGTGTTTCTGTATTAGATCTGTGATCTGTTTCTCTGGTTGAAATATATGAATTTAGGACTTCCCTGGTGGTCCAGTGGCTAAAACCCTGTGCTCTCAATTCTGGGGACCTGGGTTTAATCCCTGGTCGGGGAACTAGATCCCACATACCATAACTAGGAACCAGTGCAACCAAATAAATACATTTTTAAAAGAAATTAAAAAAAGAAAAAGAAATATATGAATTTAAAACTGTACCCACACAAATAAATAATTAGAAGATTGAGGGGTGGGTTCACAGCTTTTTGAAATCATTGTACGTATTCTTTTATGTTACAACAAACCTCAATAAGTGGCATTTTCTGAAATATTAGGCGCAAAGGTAGAATTTGAAGCCCTATCAATCAATTCTCTGTCCTTGGCTAAAGGAAAATCCATTGAGTGGATCCTTCACCTATGCATGGCTTTGTGACACCATGCATTGGTCATCTGGAGAGTACTGGGTCACAAAATTATGTAGACTTTACAAATGGTGACTCATTTCAAGATCACACAATATCAAAAAATCATGGTTGTTTATATCACCACAGGTCTCATTGGGTAAGTACACGTTTTCGGAAACGATCAAGCTCATGCGGTAGGTAAAAGTTTTCCAAAATCCTAATTTTTGATTGAACACGTCAACTTTTATCATTAGCAGCAAATGCTGTCATTGTTTTCTTTGAAAGGACAGATTCACTTAGTTCATTTTTGAGAAAAGGTTTTCCAAATATCCTGGGCTGAATACCCATTGTTTGTCAGTAGTTCAAGTTAAAAAGGAGTGGTTTGGAGAAAACAGCTCATTCAGCTCACATCTCAGTCATATGAGTGCTTTGCAGCTACTTCCCATTGGAACTACAAGGAACAGGAAAAAAAAGAAGTGTGTAGAGATTTAACAGAATTAATCTCACTGCTCCATAAGAGAGTCCTAAATGAAACTGGCATTTTCTTTTTACTGCAAATGCAGGGAGTATAGTATTTCATAGGGCTTGCTGCTCTGTCTTAGTTGGCCCTAAGGTGCCAGCCGTCTTTTCCCACCATTTCTTTTAAACCATGTGTAAATGCCAATACAGTGAATTTTGCAAATACTGTCTACACATTATTATGAAAATAGTTGTGGCCTCATGGGCCCCTGAAGGAATCTCAGGGACCAGTGCTCCTAGATCATATTTAGGACTAGATCAATGATCTTCAGGCTTTAATATGAATGAAAATCACTTGGGAAACTTGTTAAAACATTGAACTTCCTGGTCCCCATTCCCTGTTTCCATATGTCTGTGGTGAGGCTTGAGAAACTGCAGTTTAACAAGTTCTGTGGATTCTTTGACCTCACGTGGCCTGTGGGCCGTACTTTTAGAAGTACTAGACTGGCGTTTGATTACAGCCTGATCAGTGTTATGGATGGGCACGGAGTTTTAAGGCAGTGGTCCAGTCACAAAAAGAAAGTGTTTGTCGATCAGTCGTGTCTGACTCTTTGCGATCGCATGGACTGTAGCCTGTCAGGCTCCTCTGTCCACGGGATTTCCCAGGCAAGAATACTGGAGTGGGTTGCCATTTGCTTCTTCAGGAGATCTTCCCAATCCAGGGATAGAACCCACATCTCCTGCTTTGGTAGGCAGGTTCTTTACCACTGACCTACCAGCGTTAAACAGTGTTAGTCGTTCAGTCATGTCTGACTCCCGAAAGGCTCCTCTGTCCATGGGATTCTCCAGCCACGAATACTGGAGTGGGTTGCTGTGGCCTCTTCCAGATCTTCCTGAACCAAGTGCTGAACCCAGGTCACTCTAGCCAGAACAGTGTCAATCCTTGACTCTGCATAGGAAGACTCTGGCCATAGATTTGTGTTTTGCCTTAATAAGTACTTCAGAGAGAAGTTAGAAAATTGGCCACATAAGAAACAGGCCTATTTCTTGTCTAGTACAGCTCCACTGTCACCACTGTGTCTCACCTAAGTCACTGTAACCACCTCCTAACTAGTTTCTAAACTAACAGTTTCAGTCCTTCAATTCAGTCTCCCCCTGGCTACCAGATTCATTTTACTCAATGGGAAAAATGTACATGCCATTCCTATGCCAAAGGCACTTACAGACCTCTTTGCCAAATACCCTTAACTGGACTCCATAAAGCTCTGTAGCTTTGATTCACCTCAAGAATAAAGTTCAGTCTCCTTGCATAAGATCCTGACTCATCTGCATTAGGACAGTCAGGTTTTACCCTCTCCAGTGTAGGCTTTCCTTGAGGTTACCTGATTTACTTGAGTTCACTAAACTATGAACTCTTTCACATTAGGGTCTGGGTCTTTCATCACTATAACTACAATGTCTAACAGAGTGCCTGGCACATAACAAACGTCAACTAAATGTTTGATGAATGCAATTTAAGTATGCTCTATTTTGTGATCATTTGAATCTTGATTGAATCTGAAAACAAACTCACCCTTAAAGATAATTGGGTGAAAGCCGAACATGCACCACCTCCCTATGTTCAAAGATGACATATCTTCAATAATGAAGCCAATGTAGGCTATACACAGGTCATTTTCCTTCTGTAGTGAGCTCATCATCACACTTTAATGAGGTCAGAGTTGGCTATTTTCATATCCTAGTGCATAGGGAGGTTAAAATCAGTGAATTTTGTGGTTATAGTGAATGTTTGTGAAATCAAACTCTATTCCAACGTCACAGTCAGGCTATAGTGTTGCCATAGAGGCTATACTCAGGTCATTGTCAGTCTGTAGTGAGGTCATAATTAGATTCTAATGAGGCCGGAATAGGCTAATTGGAGGTTCTAGTGCATAGTGAGGTCATATCGGACATTTTGTGGTCATAGTAAAATTTTGTGAAGTCATACTCTATTCCTAGGTCATGATCATGCAATACAGAGCCCATAGTAGGCTATAGTCAGGTCATTTTCAGTCTATAGTGAGGTCATAATCAGATTCTAATCGGGCCAGAGTAGGCTATTGTGATGTCCTAGGGCATAGTGAGGTCATAATCAGGTGATTTTGTGGTCTTAGTGAAATTTTGTGAATTGATACTCTTTTCCTAGGTCACAATCAGGCTATAATTAAGCAATAGTAGGCTATACTCAGGTCATTTTCTTTCTACAGTGAGCGCATGCACCCAGAGCTGGTGCTCTGCAATGAGAGAGGCCACTGCAGTGGGAGGCCCACGCAGGCCAAAGAATAAAGATAGATGAAAAATAAAGAAATAAAAAATCAATAAAAAGAGGCCAAAATTGAAAAAAAATTGGAAGCCTATAGTTGATCCGTCATGATGCCATAGCATTAATAAAACTTAAAATTGAGATATATTGCTATGTAAACATAGCAATATGTTAGTACATTAGACTGAATTTTTCCTGTCATCCAGAGGACTAAAGCGTATTAAGGAGCATTTAAGGATCCTAACCAATTGAAAAGATGAATGCCAAATCTTCAAAACATCTTAAAATCAATTTTTAAAAGGATAAATTCTACTAAGGACAATAGATCTACTTCGGCAAGGCCAAAGGAATTAACATATACCCCAAATAAAATAAATTATTGGCTCTTCCTTTAAAGGTTTCAAAGTTTGTGTTGTATGGTTTAGGCTTGTGGATTTCAAATGAAAGTGGCATTCCAGAAAGGTCCCAGGATGGTACTAATTTGCAGCTCTGTTCACCCTAAAGAGAAGTTATCTCCAATGTTTTGAGGGAATAAACTAAACTAACCTGCCTGACATGTCCACACAGTGCAAAGAACAGACTGAAAATGTTGAATAACCAGCAAAGCTTTGATGTAAATCAGTAGTCACAGGAGACTGCAAAGAAGAGCATAATGCAAGCATCAGCTCTTCAAAGGGAAGTTTTCTTTTCTTAAGGAAAAAAAACTCTGACATGGTCCTTCTAAATTAAAGAATCATTTGGCCTCATTATTTTAAGATACACTGTCCTCCTCATAAATAGATAATTAACACTGAAAAGCAATTGTTTCTCCCAATGATCCAACAGGATTATAAAAATACAAAGCAGAAACAAACTCTTCTGTGGCATGTGGGATTCTCTTTTAAAAATTTAACACAATACTTAATTAAACTCAGATTATCTCCCACAGTGGGTGGGGTGGCTAGAAAGCTTACACAAGCAGATATTAGTTATTTGTATACTAATGCTAAAGAATTGTTGATCCTTTCTTCAGTTCTTTGAGCCCTGTTTTAAAGGTGTAATGGAAAATAACATTTCTGTTATAAAACTTAACTTGAGCTTTAGTTTTCTGATATGAGGCAAGTCTGAAAAATTAATGATTACTATTCCTAAGATGTTAATATGTGTGAGATGCATTTAAGATACTTATATACATTCTAAAAGGCAGTTGCGGATTGTGGGGAAAAAACAAGCTTAAAATGAATCTAGTGTATCCTCTAAGGCTGGACATCCTTGGTGGAATCCATACAAGCTTACATTTAAATCAATGAAACATTCGAATAATTAGTTTAAGATAGGCGTTAAGTACTTTGTAAAAAGCTCCTGTTTCTTTCTCTAATGTATGTTCAAACCACGATTTCCTTATGAGGCTCTCACCATTACTGTGATAGTGCTACCCTATTTTCTATACAGCAGAAACTAAAACACCATTAAATACCAACTATAATAACTGACTATACTAAAACCTTTGACTATGTGGATCACAACAAACTGGGAAATTCTTAAAGAGATGGGAATTTCAGACCACTTTATTTGTCTCCTAAGAAACCTGTATGCAGGACAAGAAACACCAGTCAGCACCAGACATGGAACAATGTACTAGTTCCAAACTGGGCAAGGAGTACATCAAGGCCATATACTGTCACCCTGATTATTTAACTTCGATGCAGAGTCCATCACATCACATAAAATGTCAGGCTGGATGAAGCACAAGCTGGAATCCTGATTGCTGGGAGAAATACTAGTAACCTCAGGTATGCAGATGACACCACCCTTATGACAGAAAGCAAAGAGGAACTAAGGAGCCTCTTGATGAAGGTGAAAGAGGGTAGTGAAAAAGCCGGCCAAACACTGAACATTCAAAATAGGAAGATCATGGCATCCAATCCCATCACTTCATAGCAAATATAAGGGGAAATGGAAAGAGTGACAGACTGTATTTTCATGGGCCCCAAATCTCTGCAGTGACTGTAGCCACAACATTGAACAATGCCTGGTCCTTGGAAGAAAGCTCCGACAAACCTAAACAGCCTATCAAAAGCAGACATCATTTTGCAGACAAAGGTCCATCTCAGTTCAGTTCCATTGCTCAGTCATGTCTGAGTTTTGCGATTCCATCAACTGCAGCACACCAGGCTTCCCTGTCCTTCACAATCTTCTGGAGCTTGCTCAAACTCATGTCTATTGAGTCATGTCCAGATGACTCAGTGATGTCTTCCAACCATCTCATCCTCTGTAGTCCCTGTCTCATTTTGCCTCCTATTTTTCCCAACATCGGTCTCTTTTCCAGGGAGTCATCTGTTCCAATCAGGTGGGCAAAGTATTGAGTTTCGGTATCATTCCTTCCAATGATGCTGGGTTGATTTCCTTTAGGATTGACCGGCTTGATCTCGTTTGCAGTCCAAGAGATTCTCAAGAACCTTCTCCAACACCGCATTTCAAAGGCGTCGATTCTCTGGTGCTCAACCTTCTTGATGGTTCAGCTCTCACATCCATACACGACTACTGGAAAAAGCATTGCTTTGACTATACGGACTTTTGTCACCAATGTGATGTCTCTGCTTTCAATATGCTGTCTAGGTTTGCCATAGCTTTTCCTCCAAGGAGCAAACATCTTTCACTTTCATGACTGCAGTCACATAGGTCCATATAGTCAAAGCCATTCTTTTCCAGTAGTCATGTATGAATGAGAGTTGGACCATAAAGAAGGCTGAGCACCAAAGAACTGAGACTTTCAAACTGCTGGAGAAGCCTCTTAAGAGTCTTTCAGACAGCAAGGAGATCAAACCAATCAATCCTAAAGGAAATCAACCCTGAATATTCATTGGGAGGACTGATACTGAAGCTCCAATACTTCGGCCACCTGATGAAAAGAACTGACTCATTGGAAGAGACTGTGACGCTGGGAAAAAGAAGGAAAAGGCAGAGAATGGAGGCAGAGGATGAGATAGCTGGATGGCATCACCAACTCAATGGACATGAGTTTGAGCATATTCTGAGTGATAGTGAAGGACAGGGAAGCCTATTCTGCTTCTGCCCATGAGGTGACAAACAGTTGGACTGAGTGACTGAACAACACACGCCAATAAAAATTTTAAAAACTTATCAAATTGTATACTTTAAATATGTACAGGTCGTTTTGTGAGATTTATCTCAATGAAGCTGTTAAAAAATGTAAAAGACTCAGTGAAACTATCTGTGGCTGAGTTTTGAAATATTTTATTTCCGTTTGCAATCACATAGTCCAAGTCAAAGGTTAGAGATAGATTAAAAAAAAAAAATCAACACTGAAAACCTTCATTATACCCACCGGAGAAGAATATAACCAAGAATGATTTCTACAATTTTCAAACAGCCTAATCACAATTAGATTTCTTTCATCGCTTACTTAATTCTATGTTCTTGTCCCACTAGAACTTGTGTTATTAATCTGCTATCCCAACCTCAGCTGTTTCTGGTCTACAGAAAGTACTAGAGAATTTGGTTTTTGTTATTCGGTACAAAGAATGTCTCAGAGTTCTCTGAATAATGCCAACTCAGGAGGCTGTGTTTCTGCTGCTCTTAGCCAGGCCCTCTTTCCATGGAATTCTCTAGGCAAGAATGCTTGAGTGGGTAACCATTTTGTTCTCCAGAGGATTTTTCCCACCTAGGGATTGAACCCATCTCTCTGCATTGGCAAGCAGATTCTTTACCACAGAGACACCAGGGACACCTCTACTCTTTCATGAACACACTAGGCTGAGGTACTTCTAGACAAACTTGCTATTTGGGCAATGAACAAAACGAATTCTAAACTTGTCTTAGTATGATATTTGAAGGTTGAGTAATTATATCTCTTTTTGATATAAATACACCCACCCAGCTGAGCAGACTTTTTCAAAGTTTCAGTATATTTTATGGTTTATGTTGAGGGTCCTTATTTGTAGAAAATATAAAAAGAAAGTGAAGTACACGTTCTGGAAACTGTCTAGAATTTTCATGACCATTAAGTTTTGTTCTTTTTGCCTTCTCTTTCAATATGAAAGCCAAACACCTCAACACACATGCAAAACTCTTCTGTACTTGAAGCACAAGTACTGTGATTGTTCTTGTACAATCATATTTCTTTGCTATTCATATTTCTAGCTTAGCTTTGAGCATATACTAAATAAAATGTTTTAGCAAAGTTACTAATTCTCTTTCACTGAGAAAACTAGAACCCGAATAATTGAGAAATGTCAATTATCTCCATAGAAGAACAATTATATTCTCTAATATATGTCTCTATGATATTTCTAGGTTTGTCTATCTATCCGCTCTTTATTTAATACTACCCTCTATAGTCACATACATCATTGTTATATTTTGTTAAAATGGCAATAATTCACATGTTTGTTATCATAACTCTAAGGTATAGAGACCCTATAACATAAAAAATAAAGAACACATATATCCAGTCCTTTTTGACTGAACTTTTAATATTCTGTATTACCTAGAAATTACTCAAATATACAAAGGCTAATTCACTCTGTTTATATATTATCCTCAGATCTTAAAGCTAAATAAAGATAATGTAAAATGTGCTTAATCTGATATACCACGCAAGGTAATTATTGTTACTATAAAATCATTTGTCACAATTATGATTCAACCTAATTGAAGCGCATACTTAAAAATTTTTCATAATTTTGAACTATGTGAAGATAATATTAGTATATCTGATCTATACATGAACATAAAAATTTAGGAAGTTTAGATGAACTGTTCTCTTCATCAAAAATAAACATAAATGTTATAAAAATGTATGGTTTTATCATATGCCTCTCTTACATAATTAGAGAAATGAGGTAAAAATTGTTTTAAAACTTAAGTACTGAGCCTGAATTATCCAGGGGTATCCCTTGGTTCTTAAAGAAAAATGGTTTTGGGTTATTCACTTCTTTACAAATGTTCTTTGTTAAAATAATGGCATATTTAATACATTTATATTTTTCTCAGAATTGTGTGAATATATAATTTACATACATGCCAATTAGTCATTTTTTATTGAAGCATAGTTGATTTACATGATTAGTTTCAGGGGCTTCCCAGATGGCTCAGTGGAAGACAATTTGCCTGCCAATACAGGAGACACAGGAGATGTGACTTTGATTCTTGTGTCAGAAAGAGTCCCTGGAGAAGGGCATGGCAACCCACTCCAGTATTCTTGCCTGAGAAATCCCACAGAGAGAGAACCTGGTGGGCTATAGCCCATGTGGTCGCAAGAGTTGCATACGACTTAGCAATTAAAACGTAGTACGACATAGTGATTTGCTATCTTTATAGGTTATCCTCCATTTGAAGTTATTATAAAATATTGGCTGTATTGCCTGAGTTGTGGAGTATATCTTGTAGGTTATTTAATACAGTAGTTTGTGCCTCTTAATCCCCTACCCCTGGCTTGTCTCAGGTCCCCTTGCCCCTCCCCACTGGTAACCACTAGTTTGTTCTCTGTATCTGTGTGTCTGCTTCTTTTTTTTTGTTATATTCATTCACATGCTTTATTTTGTTTAGATTTCACATATAAGTGATTAACATGCAGTATGTGCCTTTTTATGTTGGTTTATTAGTCTTTTTAAACAACTAAACAGGTTCTTTTTAAGGAGGCATTATCAAATATAATCTATGACATTAATATGAATCACACTTCAAGAATGAAAAGATATTTTCAGCCATAAAATGAGACTTCTGCCAATTATCAAGACACAGACACAGAAAGAAAAGAGCCAGCAAACTCTCAGGGACAGGCCAGAGTGACTACAGTACAGAAAAATATCATGCTCCTTATCTTAAATACATATTTTTTCCCCAAAGGCAGTGAGATGTATTCTCGCACAAGAGACAGAAACAAGCAAAAATAACCTGACATATCAAGCTCTTTTCTTCTCCCACTCAAAAGTGTACAGATCCACATCTCTACCTGTCAGAAATTATCAAAAAATCAAACAATACAATCAAATTGGCATCTTTTATTATCATCATTGAAAAGATAACTTAATGACCATTTGAGAACCAGATAAAGAGCCAAGCTTGGCCAAAAGCTGGAAATACATTATAAAAATACAGAATCAAGAAAAAATGATCTGTGAGTCACTTCACTTCAGGTTTATTTTAGGAGCTAAGAAAAGACATGCCGAGGCTTAGAGAAACCATGCTGGACCCTTCTCAGGTCACCCTATTCAAATGTCCTTTTAGATATCTCAGTAGAATTTCTAAAACTGGTAAACTATAATTTTCAAAAGTTAAAAGCATGACTCTCAAAGAAATACAGAGGAAGGCTATGTCAAATATTTAAATAGCAAATTAGTGAAGGAACCAGGAAAATAGTAAGGATGGTGCTACAGTTAATTTTTCTATACCCACTCTGTATCTTATGCTTTGCTAAATTTGATTGGTGGTCTTAGCAGTTGTTGGGGGATTTCTAGTTATTGTAATTAATAAGTAATTATACTAATGCAATGATTTTAATAACATAATTATGATCATATAAATTATTACTTGTATTTAAATGAAGGCAATTTGACTCTTTCCTTTTTATTTCAACTCACTTTTTCTTTTTTTTGTACTACATGCCCTACCTAAAACCTTCTATATAATGTTGAATAGCAGTAAATCAGAGAAATTCTTGCCATGTTCACAGTCTTAAAGGAAGGACATAAGATATATCACCAAAAATGTAAGATGTTAGCTGTTAAATTATTGTGTATACTCTTTATCAGACAGAGAAAGGTTGCCCAGATAGTTTATCATGAATGTGTGTTGAATAGCTAACTGTTTTTCTGCACCTGCTGAAATAATCCCAAATTTGCTTCCCCCTTCATTTGTGAATACTGACTGCTTTCCAAATATTAACTCAAACCTGCATTCCTTGGATAAATCTCAAAGGCTGGGCTTCCCTGGTGGTCCAGTGGGTAAGGACACCGCCTTGCAGTGCAAGGGGCACCAGTTCGATCCCTGGCCCTGGAAGATCCCATGTGCTGTGGAGCGGCTGGACCGATGTGTCCAACTACTGAGCGGGAGCTCAGGAGCGAATGCACCCAGAGCCAGTGCTCTGCAGCGACAGGGGCCGCTGCGATGGGAGGCCCACACAGGCCAAAGAACAAAGATGGATGAAAATAGATAAATGAAAGACCAATAGAAGTGGCAAAAAAAAAAAATTTCCAAGGTCACGATGAATTTCATTTACTGTTTATTTAATTTGCTAATACTTCCATTAAGGAATTATATCATGAAAAATAGTAGTCTGCTATACTCTGTGATTGTCTTCTGTGGAGGGAGGAGGAATTCTCTATTTATTTAATAAACCTTTTATTTTAATAAACCTTTAATAACCTTTTATTTTAGAATAAGTTTGGATTTACTGAGAAGTTGCATATATAATGAAGATTGTTCCCCTATATCCCTATGCCACTTTCTCCTAAAAATATAGTATATTTATCAAAACTAAGAAACCATCATTGGTACATTGTTAATAACCAGCGTCACTATTCTGATTTCACTGTTTTCTACTGCTATGCTTTATATATCTTAGACTTTGTTATAAGAGATATAGTGATACATCATACGAAAGAGTCAGTTTTCCCTCCTCCTCTATTTCTGAAATATATTGTGTAAAAGATTACTCTTTTTTATTTTTCTTAAATTTTGGCCTCTTTAATTGGTTTCTTATTTATTTATATTCATCAATCTTTGTTCTTTGGCCTGTGTGGGCCTCCCATTGCAGTGGCCTATCTTGTTGCAGAACACTGGCTCTGGGCACATGCGCTCTGGAGTGCTGGCTCCTAATTGGACACACCAGTCCAGCCACTCCGTGGCACATGGATCCTCCCGGGCCAGGGATCAAACCGGTGCCCCTTGCACTGCAAGGCGGACTCTTCACCCACTGGATCATCAGGAAAAACCAAGATTATTCTTTTTTTACTTAAATATTTGTTTAAATGTTCCCGTCAAATTATTTGTGTCTATGACAATGAATTCAACTTAAAGAATTCAATGATGCTATTCAGATGTTCTTATCTTTTTTGTGTATATTTTGTCAACTTTGTTTACCAAAGAATTCATCCCTTTTATTTGAGTTATTAAGTGTATTGGCTTAGAGTTGTACAATATACCCCTTATATTTCTTCTGACATGCTTTACAGTTCATGAAATAATATTTCCCTATCTATCTACCTGCCCACCTTCTCCTCTTCTACACTTCGACCTATAGCTACTCTACAGACCTTGCCACATATTAATTAGTACTATCTAACCGGTGACTTCCCTGATGGTCCAGTGGTTAAGACTCCTTCCACACTTCCAATGCAGGAAGCATGGGATTGGTTCCTGGTCAGAAAGCTAAGATCCCACATGCCGTGCAGTGTGGACAAAAAGTTTAAAAATAATAATAACAATGCCTCACCATGTCTATACATCCATCTTACTAACTCCTTTCATGCTTATTGATCTATTTTTAAAAATAGATTTTATTTATGTTTGAAGAATTTATACTGGTGGCAACTTTAAAGATGCAATCCTTCTTATCAAATCTAATAAACACAAACACTTTCAATTTTCAAATAATGGGATAACTGAATTAGCTTTATTTCACATGATAAAATAGTTCATACGGTGCCTGTTTTTGGTGGACACCAGTTTGTCACCAAGATAAAAGATATCTTGGAGAAGCAAAACAATTTGACTGGGCTGAATAATTTCCATGTACCCATCCAGATTTTCTACCTATCCTCCTCTACAAGCTTGCTTTGTGCTTGGAGACTGAACTATATGAACTGCATCAACAGTCTTCTGCCTTTCAATGGTGTGCATTCTAATCCTCAGTGGCATATCCTATTGTCTGTTAGAAGACTTCGCCACATGAGTTCTTCTGGGTTGTGGTAAAGCTTCTTTCTCTACCCTTTGTCTACACTTCCTTAGGCTGGAGTTATTCAAGGCAGGCCACCCCATTCTGATGCATTCTTTCATGCCAATTATTTCAAGCTGGAAACAATCAAGGCCCAAAAGACTCAGGAAGAAGCTTTGAATTTCCCCCTACTGCCTAAGAAGAATTTAGACAGAGCTCCAAGGAGGCACTGTCACCATAGATAACTATAGCAAAGTATGAACTGGGTGTGCTAGACAGACAGGAACCTGGCAAGACCCCTTTAATTCGTGTTCTCTGTGCCTTATAGTATCTCGATGGCCCAGCTAACATTTACTCACCAAACATTAACTTTCACTTAATGTCATCTTGTCACACCTGGAAGGTTTCCTTCTTTTTAAGGCTAAATAATATTTGTTTACTTATTTTGTGTTTACTTTACATATATGTACATATCATTTTATTTATCCATCAGCCAAAAGACATTTAAGTATTTCTATATCTTGTCTACTATGAATAAATTGCAATAATGGGAGTGCAGAGAACACATGGTGGGGAAAGGAGAGTCGCTTCAATATGAAACAGAGCAGGACCTTATGGTCCTTGCCCAACATGTTCTCCATCTGCATTTTGTCTGTGGAAAAACCTTAGCTAGAGAATAAGTTTAACCAGTGGAGTGAGAAAATGTAAAAAACAAAGGAAAACAGTTCAACAAGACTAAATATTAATAGTTCAGTCACTAAGCATAGTTAAGGACGTTTAGTTCCTTCTCAAGGGCTATAGATAATATTCTGGATGCATTCTATTGCCTACTCTTGTCTGTCCCCAAATAGTTGATCACCATAAATTTTTCTTGAGCTGGGAAACTTTATAACATTAAATAATGCCTTCATACTTCAGTTTCTTGTGCTATAAACTTGACTTAAGTGTCCTGACTCCCCTTTGTATAGTATGAAGATATCAGCACCTCCAGATATTCTCCACATTCTTTCCCCCTCTCATCTCCCACCATCTGTCACCCACCGATTTGTCATTAAACATTTGTCAATGCTGATAAATCCTATATTTTCTTCTTCAATCATAATCATAACTTTCTTACCTTGAATGAAAAGTACACAACTTAAAGTTAAATTCACTGCAAATACTGTCAGTGTGTAAATAGTTTACTAAACAGTCAAGCAGTGTACCAGGATTTCTTTTGGATACAGTGTATTGAACTTGAACTCTTTTGAGTAAAACATTACATTCATCAGGATTATATATATACATATGTATATATATATATATGTTTTTAAGATTTCCTTCATATTTGTACCATGCCTGTCTTGTAACAGTGCTTCATTTCCCTGAAGCTTCTAATTGCATCATTTTCTTCTTATTGAGAAATATGTATTTTTTGCTCAAATATTTCTCATGAACTCAAGCCTTATGCATCCAACTTCTGGTCCCCTGCCCCTCAAACCTGTTTTTCCTTCACTCTTTTTACTCTTCCTGTACTAACAGAGAGAAATTCTGTTGTTCTAGTTTTTCATAGCAAATACTTCACTGTCAATCTTTTCTGTTTTTCTCTCACACACATCCAATCCAGCCAAAGCTCCTGTCAGCTATACCTTTAAGTCATATCTCAAATCTGATTATTTCATCATTTCCATTGTTAAAATCCTATTCCGAGTAACCATCATCTTTCCTATGAATTATTACTTTAGTAATCTCTTCACTGATGTTCTTTCTTCCACTCCTTCCTCCTACAATCTATTCGACATACAACAGAATAATCCATTTAAAGTCATCCAATGGTCTCCTTTCTCTCTCAGAATGAAATATAGTATTTATTTGGCCTCCAGGTCTTGTGAGGTCATTTGTCAGGTTTCTATTTTCTTCCACCTAAGGGAATTTTCATTCCTTAATTATAGCTATAAATGGGCATGGGCTACCTTATCTATTATAGTAAATGTGAAGGCATTTATAGATTGTATAAAGCATCTAGTATAACAGGTTGTAAATTGATGATAAATCTGTTCAGTGAACAAGGGAATCAATACAATAGCATAGTATTCATGTTGAGTGCCCAAAGGCTATAATGGTATGTGAGAAAGGACATGCAAAAGGGTTTTATATGAAGGTTAGAATACATGCTATCAAATTTGATTAGAAACAAAACAAGAACAAAATCAGATTCTTAGATAAAGAGTGCAGGTCTTATAATAACTTTATGAAAGTTTTCTAATGAGTGGTAATCATTAAATAGTATAATGTATTTCCAAATGAAGTCATCAAATCCTTTTTGACCTGTCTTTGAAAATGCGACAGGAATTTCATCTCTTCAGGATGCTTTAATCGTTTCTATATTATGCCAAAGCATCTGCGATTTTCAGTCATACTGTCATTCCAAAGAGTAAAATCAGCTCAATCATTTTTCTGGCAGCATCTAGCTCAAGAAAGCCTGTCGACTGACCTTTTTATTTTTCTTCAAATTATTTCAGCTCAGTGGAAACTCCAAACTCATGTTGTTCTAAGTGTGCTAGATTAACAAGACACTGTATTAATTTCTAAATGCTTCTCCACCTATATATTCATTAAACTTTTTTACTCATGATGTACAAATATAAAATATATGTTAACATTATACAATTTAAATGATGCATACTTTAAGTATATTTAAAGGGAGACAATGCTAATGTGAATATTTAAAGTAAAATACAACTTGCTAGAACTTAAGAAGTTGTACTAAATATTTAAAGGTGAGTGCCTTTTATATGCCTTATTTGTATACTTATCATATGTAAGGGAAAAAACTTTGGAAAAAAATACCACTGTACTAGAAGTGAGGATAATTAAAAGGAAATTTTGTGTGTGGGTTTTTTTAATTCATAGAGAAATAAAGAAACTCACTGATGCTCAGTGAAAACCTCCTGGATATATTAATTGATTGTTTACTTTATATGGTGAGACATGGAACTGAGGTCTATATGATAAGTGGTATACTTCATCTGTTAAACTCAGTGTCTGAAATGATACTTAATTCTAAAATGTTGGCTAAGGTATTTTCCAGTAAGAAAAGAAAGAATAACAGTGATACATGGGGAAGAAAATCTCATTTGTTTCATGTTCTACATGAGTTTATATGTAGTTTTTTTTTTTTTATATATATATAAAGGGACTATTTCTAATGAGAAAAATGAGTTGACTTTTTTTAAAAAAAACTTTTGGCCTCTTTTATTCTTTATTTATTTATTTTCATCTATCTTCTTTGGCCTCTATCATTGCAGAGGCACTGGCT
>JAIOJX010000018.1:8257479-8274479 GCA_022376925.1 Tragulus kanchil
AAATGAGACTTCTGCCAATTATCAAGACACAGACACAGAAAGAAAAGAGCCAGCAAACTCTCAGGGACAGGCCAGAGTGACTACAGTACAGAAAAATATCATGCTCCTTATCTTAAATACATATTTTTCCCCCAAAGGCAGTGAGATGTGTTCTCACACAAGAGACAGAAACAAGCAAAAATAACCTGACATATCAAGTTCTTTTCTTCTCCCACTCAAAAGTGTACAGATCCACATCTCTACCTGTCAGAAATTATCAAAAAATCAAACAATACAATCAAATTGGCATTTTTTATTACCATCATTGAAAAGATAACTTAATGACCATTTGAAAACCAGATAAAGAGTCAAGCTTTGGAAGAGGGAGCCCAAAAAGCAGAGGAGGAGATATAATGATGAAAGGACATGAGAGTACAATATGAGGACTCCATCAGCCACTACTGGCTTTGCAAATGGAGGAAGAGACCATAAGCCAAGACCTGTGGGCAGCTTCTAGAAGCGAGAAAAGACAAAGACATGGATTCTCAGCTAGAGTCTCTGGAAAGAAACACAGCCCTGGAGACAATTTCATTTTGTCTCACTGACAGCCGTATGGGACTTCACCCTTCAAGACCATAACATAATAAATTTCTACTGTCTTAAGCCACTAGCTTTGTGGTAATTTGTCACAGCATGCATAGGAAGCTAACAGAGCTAATAGAGCTGTGTCCTCCATAAATCTTCAGTGTACAAAGAGGACGCTGGAACAGGATAACAGCACAACATTCCCACATAGAAAAGGAAAAGGTAAGAGAGACAGAGCAGTTCTGGCTCTCAGCAAAGCCCTAACTGCTAAGCAGGAGGAGAAGGCATTGTGGTCCTGCCTTGTCCTGCTAATTGGGAGAGTTCCTTGATAATAGCTGATCTGGTTCTTTGATAGCAAATTCCTTGGTTTTTCGTTTCTTTCTCTCATTTCTTAAGCAGGTAAGGCTTCTGTCTGCAACCTCTGCAAGCTTTCCTCTGTCATTATTCTCCACCTGAAATGAACTTTGGAATTATGCTTTGCTGAAAGACTGTATAGATTTTACAACCTGTTCCTTCCTCATGAAAATCAAAAGCCATGGTATCTTTGCAAGTATACTTATAATATTTTTAGAAAAACTTAATAGGTCATTTTCTATTTGAATCTAGGAAACCTGTGTCTTTAACTATACTGAAATTGCTTTCCAGATAGAGATAGAGTAAGATATGTTCTTTGCTTCTTTATTGGTGGTGCACTGTCTCCAGCTGGTATACTGGATTTTGAGAACTGATGTTTCTTCAAGGCAGCTGACATCGCGTTGGTAGCTTAAAATTAGGTACGGCAGGAGTATTTATACCACAGACACTAAGAAGCACTATAAATCATGACTTTTTGACACGTGAGTATTCATATTAACAGTACAGAAATCTGTACTAAAGAAGTAAGAGTAAAGAAGCCTATGTCTCTTTTTCTAAACTTAATATGGGTTAACTTAACTTCCTTTGAAGAAATCAGGTGGAATGCTGTATACTCTAATCATGGCTGCAGAACTAACTTACCTTATTCAACTGAGAAGTCTTTCTGGGCCTTTCCTTCAAATGCTTTTTCAATTCTTACCTCTTGTTCTTAGCACTGAAAATCATTCAGCATTTCTAGTCCTGTGAAGCACTAAAATTCTGAAATGTCTCTACTTAAAAGTTTCTGCCTGCAAACCAACCAGTTACTTCCTGACCTTATCTTGCAATAATACCTTACAAAAGCAGAAGGTAAATGTCAACCCATCATTATGACTGCCCTTCAAGTTATTACAGGTGATGTTTGCACCCAAAGTTTTCTCACTGTCCCAGAAAAATCTCACTGCAGTATTGATTTAAGTGTCCACTCACTGTTCAACAACTAAGCTACTTTATATATTGCCAGGTTTGATGTAAATAGCACATGCTCATCGAATGATCAAGTTTTATATTTTTTCAGGAATCATTAATTAATTGATGAATCCTCCAAATTTTGTGTATGTTCATCTCACACATAAACCCCTAAGTGAGGTTTGAAGAAGCCTGCTTTTATGCTACCAGCTGGCTAAAAGCCAAGGAGTGTGGAAGACTTTCCAGGTAGTCCAGTGGCTGGGAATCTGCCTGCCAATGCAGGGAACATGGGTTCCATCCCTGGTCCAGGAAAATCACACATGCCTTCGGGCAAGTTAGTCCATGGGCCACAACCCCTCAATTCACTCGCCCCAGAGCCTGTGCTGCGTGAGAAAGAGGAGCCCTGCTCTCTGCAACTAGAGAAAATCCATGGACAGCAACACAATCCTACCACTATCGTAAGTAAAAATAAATAAAAATTTAAAATATAGCATGGGAGATGACACATGGGCATTTCTATGGTTCAGTCTTGAAAGTGCAGTAGTTAATTACTCCTTCCACCTCTTTCGGTAGAAATCATTCACATAGACACACCTTACTTCAAAGAGGCAATATAGAGCACATGCAGTCCTAAAGGCAGAGAAGAAATGAACTGGTGAAACCAGCCGATTTCTGGTCCAAGGACATTTCATTGCTCTAACGAAGTAGTTTCTGTGAATGGTTAATGTGTCCCCATAGTTTGATTTTTATCTTATTTTCCAGAATTTCATAATTTTCAATTACTGCACTGTCATGCAGTATCCGTTCTAGATACAGATGGGGTTCTCCTTTCCAGCTGAAAAGTAATTTATGAAACGGGATGCTTATCATATACAATATCCTGTAACAGGTTTAAAAATACCTTCAGGTTAAGTTTTCCTATTGCTGAAAGCAATGTAGGTGCATCTTTGCATCTGAGTTAGTTAGGTTATAATCGTTAGGCATGTGAGACATAGACTCTAACACCTTGTGTTTAATTCCTGAGAGAGTTTGCATCTATAGTCACTAAATTACTTTGAGTAGCAACGGAGTCATGTGGAAAATAGGAATTAACAACACTAATAATTTTATAGGATTATTATCAGGATTAAATAAGAAATCCTGTATAAATCACTTATCTCAGAGCCAGATAAACAGGAAACATATTTCTGGTTAAATGACCAACACTGCCAATTTTCCTCACTAAGCCCTGTCATACTGGGGCTGCTGGGGCTGCTACATTCACATTGATCATGCTCATCCAGCACTTTTATCTCCACAAATACCGTGTAGGCTTTAATTCACATTTGACTTCACTGCCAAACACTACACCTTTTCAGATTTGTTTTAGGAAATCCATTATTTTTTGTTTCCATGATTTAAATAACAGCCCTGTGTCTTCTGAACATAGGTTTTGGCTGTGAAACAAAACAACTGAAAACAACCTGACACCTTCCAAAAACACAAAGAGTGATCACAACTTGGGAGAAGAAGAGATGTGAAGACTAACTTGCCACTGTGGTTGATGTGATATTGAAATGAAAGTCTAGCAGGGCTTGCTTGAAGCCTGACAATGACTAACATCTCTCAAGTGTTTACTACATGTCAAGCATGTAGGTAAGGAGCATGTGAAATGCTGACACATGCTAATTCATTCTGCACTGACAAAATTCATAAGCACTCTAGGCATTAGGTACTATTATTAGGCCCATTTTACAAATGGTCTAAATGCTAATCAAATAATCTCTCTGTTGCAGAGAGACACACAGAGAGAGGAAGGAAGAGAGAAAAGAAGAGGAGCAGAGGGGATTGTCCTTCTATAGGTTTGTCTTTTTCCTTTTCTATTCGCAGAATTTTAAAAATAAACTGTGCACATGAAATGTGCACGATGTCTTTCTTGTTTAGTCACTTGCCCTTTAATTCTTTCAATGGTGTTTCTTGCTTGTTTTTTTCTATAAACAGAAGGTGTTAATTTTAATGAAGTCCGATTTATCAAAATGCCTTTTATGGTTATGGCTTTTGGTGTCATATTTATGAAATATTTACATGTTCCAAATAGGCAAAGTAGTGCTTCTAAAAATTTTTATTTTATTTTAACCTTTTAAAGTCAGCTTTGAAATTGTTTACAGTAATGCCCACCATGACTAGGATGAAATACTATATAGCAATGAAGATGAACTAATTTGGACTAACTTCTATAACTTGGACGGATGCCAGAAATATAATATTGAATGAGAAAAGCCATGTATATAAATATAAAGTATAACTTATTTTCTATATTAAGTCAAATATAGTCAAAAGTCATCTATAGTGATCAAAGTCAAGACAGTAGTTTCTTTAGAAGATGGGTGTTTTCAGGGTGAAAGGACATGGTTGGAGGTACCTGGGATGCTGATAATATCTATGTCATGATCTAGGTGGCCTTTCCTCTGTAAAATTTACTCTTATCTTACAGTTTGTGTACTTCTATGTGTTATGCTATGTATTTTAAGCAAAAGTTTAAAATGGTATAATATTTAGGGACTTCCCTGGTGGTCCAGTGGTTAGGACTCAGAAGACCCACTGCAGGGGCACAGGTTCGATCCCTTGACAGGAACTAAGACCCACATGCTGTGGATTGTGTGGCAAAAGAGATTTATATGATATCTAAAAGTCTATTCAATGTTTTCTTATGATATTTTGACATTTACATGTTTTTTCAGAAACTGTATAGCTTGACAAATGTATGAGTATTTGTAGCATTATCTTTTATTTTTCCTGTCATATCTCCACAATGCCATGTTTCACGATGACTTTGATTCAACCTTAAAAGTTAAATGCTTTCTTGTTAAAGAAGAGATGAAGGAGAAAAGGCAGAGAGCATTTTCCTTCAATGGGATTGTCTTTTCCTTTTCCATTCGCGAATTTTAAAATAATCTGTGCACATGAAATGGCACGATGTCTTTCTTGTTAGTCACTTGTCCTTTAATGCTTTCATGTGTTTGTTCCTTGTTTTTTTTTTTATTTCTATAAACAGAAGGTGTTAATTTTAATGAAGTCCAATGTATTAAAATGCCTTTTACGGTTATGGCTTTTGGTGTCATATTTATGAAATATTTACATGTTCCAAATAGGCAAAGAAGTGCTTCTAAATTTTTATTTTATTTGAACCTTTTAAATTCAGCTTTGAAATTGTTTACAGTAATGCCCACCATGACTAGAATGAAATACTATATAGCAATGAAGATGGACTAATTTGTACTAACTTCTGAAACTTGGACGGATGCCAGAAATATCACATTGAATGGGAAAAGCCAGTATATACATATAAGTATAGCTTATTTTCTTTATTAAGTCAGATACAGTCAAAAGTCATCTATCGTGGTCAAAGTCAAGAGAGTAGTTTCTTTAGAAGATGGGTGTTTTCAGGTGAAAGGCCATGGTTGGAGGTACCTGGGATGCTGATAATATCTATGTCATGATCTAGGTGGCCTTTCCTCTGTAAAATTTACTCTTATCTTACAGTTTGTGTACTTCTATGTGTTATGCTATGTATTTTAAGCAAAAGTTTAAAAATGGTATAATATTTAGGGACTTCCCTGGTGGTCCAGTGGTTAGGACTCAGAAGACCCACTGCAGGGGCACAGGTTCGATCCCTTGACAGGAACTAAGACCCACATGCTGTGGATATTGTGTGGCAAAAGAGATTTATATGATATCTAAAAGTCTATTCAATGTTTTCTTATGATATTTTGACATTTTACATGTATTTTTTCAGAAACTGTATAGCTTGGCAAATGTATGAGTATTTGTAGCATTATCTTCTTATTTTTCCTGTCATATCTCCACAATTCTTTTCCTTTATTTTTCATTTTATATTACCTCACAACATTCTCCTTTCAAAATTAATTTTCCCAACCTAGAATAAATCACTTATGATTTGAAGCTTACTTGTTATGCTTTCACCTACTATTTTTATAGTCACTTTGTTTTAAAATTTAGATTTAACATTTGCATTATTGTTTGCAGAAGAATACACGTTCTTCGCAAGTGCTGACAGAACATTCTCCAGGATAGACCACATCTTGGGCCACAAATCAATCCTCAGTCAATTCAAGAAAACTGAAATTCTATCAACCATCTTCTCGGACCACAATGCAGTGAGACTAGAGATCAACTACCGGAAAAAAACCGCTAAAAACACAAACACATGGAGATTAAACAACACATATCTAAAAAACCAACCGATCATTGAGGAAATCAAAGGAGAAATACAAAAATTCCTAGAAGAAAATGACAGTGAACACATGACAGTGCAAAACCTATGGGATACCCTAAAAGCAGTTCTAAGAGGGAAATTTATAGCAATACAATCCCACCTCAAGAAACTAGGAAAATATGAAGCAGATGACTTAACACTCCGCTTAAAACAATTAGAAAATGAAGAACACAAGGATCCCAAAGCCAGCAGAAGACGAGAAATTATAAAGCCTAGAGCAGAAATAAAAGAGGCAGAAATGACAGAAACTATAGTACGGAGAAATAAAACAAAAGGTGTTTCTTTGCAAAAGTAAACAAAATTGACAAGCCTCTGGCCAGACTCATCAAGAGAAAGAGAGAGAAGAACCAGATCAACAAAATCAAAAACGAAAAAGGAGAGATTACAACAGATAATGCAGAAATCCAAAGGATTCTAAGAGACTATTATGAACAGCTATGTGGCAACAAACTGAACAACCTGGAAGAAATGGACACTTTCTTGGGAAGATCAATCCCCACGACTGAGCCAGGAAGAAACAGAAACTTTGAACAACCCAATCACAAGCTCAGAAATCAAATCGATGATTAAAACTCTACCCCAAAAAAAACCCCACGGCCAGATGCCTTCACAGCCGAATTCTACCAAACATTTAAAGAAGAGCTAAAGCCTGTCCTTCTAAATCTCTTCAAAAAATTGCACAGGAAGGAAAACTTCCAAACACATTCTACGAGGCCACCATCACCCTGATACCCAAACCAGGCAAAGACAACACAAAAAGGAAAATTACAGACAAATTTCTCTGACGAACTTAGATGCCAAGATCCTCAAGGAAATCCTAGCAAACAGAATTCAACGACACATCAAAAACTCATACAACATGATCAAGTTGGGTTTATCCCAGCCATGCAAGGATTCTTCAACATCCAAATCAATCAATGCGATATACCATATTAACAAATTGAGAGACAAAATCACATGCTCGGGGCTTCCCTGGTGGTCCAGTGGGTAAGGACACCGCCTTGCAGTGCAAGGGGCACCGGTTCAATCCCTGGCCTGGGAAGATCCCACGTGCCGCGGAGCGGCTGTACCCATGTGTCCAATTACCAAGCCGAAGGTCTGGAGCGCATGCTCCCAGCGCCGGTGCTCTGCGACAACAGAGGCTACCGTGATGGGAGGCCCGCATGGGCCAAAGAACAAAGATGGATGAAAATGGACAAATGAAAGACCAATAGAAGTGGCCCGCCTGCTCCCCTCCCCCCCCCCCCCACCCTCCTCAAAAAAAAAAAAAAAAATTAAACAAATCTTTTAAAAATCACATGATCATCTCAATAGATGCAGAAAAAGCCTTCGATAAAGTATAACATCCATTTATGATAAAAAATCTTCAGAAAATGGGCATAGAAGGAACCTATCTCAACATAGTGAAAGCCTATATGAGAAGCCCACAGCGAACATTATCCTCAATGATGAAAATCTGAAAGCATTCCTCTAAGATCAGGATGATGACAGGGGTGCCCACTTTCACACTACTATACAACATAGTCCTGGAAGTTCTAGCAACAGCAATAAGAGACGAGAAATAAATCAAAGGAATCCAGATTGGAAAGGAAGAAATCAAACTCTCTTTGCAGATGACGTGATATAACATATGGAAAATCTTAAAGACACGGTTACAAAGCTACTAGGGCAAATCAACGAATTCAGCAAAGTCGCACGATACAAAGTCAACACACAGAAAACCCTGGCATTCCTATACACAAACAATGAAAAATCAGAAAACGAAATCAAAGAGGCAGTCCCCTTCACCATTGCAACCAAAGGAATCAAATATCTAGGAATAAACCTACCCAAAGAAACAAAAGAACTGTACACAGAAAATTACAAGACACTCATGAAAGAAATTAAAGAAGACTTAAACAGATGGAGAGAGATTTCATGTTCCTGGGTCAGAAGAATCAATATTGTGAAAATGACCCTACTACCAAATATCATCTACAGATTCAATGCAATACCTATCCAATTACCATTGACATTTTTCACAGAACTAGACCAAAGAATAACACAGTTCATATGGAAACACAAAAGACCTCGAATAGCCAAAGCAATCCTGAGAAAGAAAAACGGAGCTGGAGGGATCAGCCTCCCTAACTTCAGACTCTACTCCAAAGCAACACTCATCAAGACAGTATGGTACTGGCACAAAAACAGAACTATAGACCACTGGAACAAGATCGAGAACCCAGAGATAAACCCACGCACCTATGGGTACCTTATTTTTGACACAGGAGGAGAAACTATAAAATGGGAGAAAGACAACCTCTTCAACAAATGGTGGTGGAAAAATTGGACAGCTCCATGCAAAAAAATGAAGTTGGAACATTCCCTGACACCATACACAAAGATCAACTCAAAATGGATTAAAGACCTAAATGTAAGACCAGAAACCATCAAACTCTTAGAGGAGAATATAGGCAAAACCCTCAAGGACATCAATCAAAGCAAGATCTTCTCTGACCCACCAACTAAAATAGCAGAACTGAAAAGAAAAATGAACATGTGGGACCTAATGAAACTTAAAAGCTTCTGTACAGCAGAAGAAATTACAAAAAAGCTCAACAGACACTCCACAGAGTGGGAGAAAATCATAGCAAATTAAACAAAAGACAAAGAAATAATCTCCAAAATCTACAAGCAACACAGACAACTCAGCACAGGGAAAATGAGCAGCCCAATTAAAAAATGGGAGAAAGATCTAAAGAGACGCCTCTCCAAAGAGGACATCCAGATGGCCCAAAAGCACATGAAACGATGCTCAATCTCACTTATTATTAGAGAAATACAAATTAAAACCACAATGAGATACCACCTCACACCCGTCAGAATGGCCATCATCAACAAATCGACAGACAACAAATGCTGGAGAGGGTGCGGAGAAAAGGGAACCCTCTTGCATTGCTGGTGGGAATGTAAATTGATACAACCTCTATGGAAGACAGTCTGGAGATTTCTTAAAAAACTAAAAATAGAAGCACCATATGACCCAGCAATCCCACTCTTACTTAGGCTTATACCCTGATGAAATCAAATCTGAAAGAAGCACCTGTACCCCAATGTTCATTGCAGCTCTCTATACAATAGCTAGAACATGGAAGCAACCTAGATGTCCATCTACGGTGAATGGATCCAGAAGCTCTGGTACATATATACAATGGAATACTACTCAGCTGTTAAAAGAAATGCAGAAGACTCAGTCCTAAAGATGTGGCTGGCTCTAGAACCTATCCTAAAAAGTGAAGTAAGACAAAAAAGAAAGACAAATTCAGTATACTAACACACATATATGGAATCTAGTAGGATGGTCATGATAACACATGCAGGAAGTCATGGAAAACAGACAGAGCATAGACATAGGGACATTGTGGGGAAGAAATAGGAGGGAATCATGGAGGAGTACCATGGAAACCTATACCCTTATGTGTGGAAAAGATCACTGGTGTCATAGTGCTAAGGGAATAAAGGTGCTTACAATGGCTTGGACGAAGGTCTGGAGGGGTGGGATGGGGAACTGGGGATTGGGACCATGGATATGCATATGACTGATCCGGGAACATGCATGTCTGTGAACAACAAAACTCTGCAAAGTCTTTAAAATAAAGAATAAAAATAAATAAAATTAAGATTTAACATTTGCATTATTAGTTAACATTTTATAACATACTGTCCTTATGTAATATATTAAAGAGAACTGAAATGACTCTTCTCTGTAGAAGATTACAAAACTGCAAAGATAGATGCTGAATTCTTTCTGGCGTGACCAGGTTGCTTTAATGTTCCCTCAGCTTAGACAGCTTTCTCCTGCCTGTAGGTCCTTGACCTTTCCGTTCTTAGAGCATTTACTTTAGAAAATTGGCAATTATAAATTAATTCTCTTCTCCTTTAGAGGTAACTCTTCTTCCCAGTTTTCCAACTCACAACGGTCTTGCTCAAGGAATGAGGAGTATTCCTTTGAAATAATCTCTGTTGGGAGGGTAAGAGCCTAACTTGATGAGAGTCAACTAGCAAACATAGGGGCCGTAATCATCTTACCAACCTCTCTCTTAATGTCCTCCAGTCTACTAGTTAACTCTCAGATAAAAAAGGGAACCCCTTGCATTGCGTTTATTCAATTGCAGCCCTATGGAAGACAAGTCTGAGTTTTTGGGACAAATAGCACCCTATTCCAGCAATCCAGACGGAAAATAGAATCTGAGAAGATCCCTCCAATGCATGAGCTTCTATACAATAGCCAGAACATGGAAGCCACTAGAGCATGAGAAATGCAGAAGACTCAGTCCTAATGAAGTGGCTGGCTCTAGAACCTATCATAAAAAGTGAAGTAAGTCAAAAAGAGAAAGACAAATACAGTATACTAACACACATTTATGGAATCTAGTAGGATGGTCTTGATAACACACGCAGTGAACTCATGGAAGAACAGACAGAGCATAGACATAGGGACATTGTGGGGAAGAAATAGGGAGGGGGAAGCATGGAGGGAGTAACATGGAAGCCTATACTATTTTGTGTGGAAAAGATAGCTAGTGTCATTGTGCTAAGGGAATAGGAGTGCTTACATTGGCGTGGGGCGATGGTCTCGAGGGGTGGGAAGGAGGGAAGTGGGGATGGTTGGGACCATGGATATGCATATGACTGATCTGGGAACATACATGTCTGTGAACAACAAAACTCTGTAAAACCTTTAAAGTAAAGAATAAAAAAAAAGATTAAGATTTAACATTTGCATTATTAGTTAACATTTTATAACATACTGTCCTTATGTAATATATTAAAGAGAACTGAAATGACTCTTCTCTGTAGAAGATTACAAAACTGCAAAGATAGATGCTGAATTCTTTCTGGCGTGACCAGGTTGCTTTAATGTTCCCTCAGCTTAGACAGCTTTCTCCTGCCTGTAGGTCCCTGATCTTTCTGTTCTTAGAGCATTTACTTTAGAAAATTTGCAATTATAAATTAGTTCTCTTCTTCTTTAGAGGTAACTCTTCTTTCCAGTTTTCCAACTCACAACGGTCTTTCTCAAGGAACTAGGAGTTATCCCTTTGAAATAATCTCTGTTGGGAGGGTAAGAGCCTAACTTCATGAGAGTCAACTAGCAAACATAGGGGCAGTAATCATGTTGACCAACCTCTCTCTAATGTCCTCCAGTACTAAACTAGTAACTCATCTAGCACTTCAAAATTTTCTCCTGCTTTCGTTTCAGGGGAGTTGAGTTCAATCTGTCTCCTCTAGTGTGCTAGTCTTGACCCAGATTCAATGGCATTGGATAAGATCTGCTTTGCCTGTTTAACTTGTCCAGTGTAATTTTTCCTTGACAAAAAGGATCACTAGTTGGTTGATTATTAATCTCCCATGGTTATCCATTAGGTATTCTCTTGTGCCTTTTGAATATATTTTAATCACTTTGTTGGATCTGAAAATTTTCATTTTTCTCAAGAGATCATCAGTTCACATGAACATTCCCCTTCTCTGTCATTTCTACCTTTTTGGCCTTATTCTAATAGGTGAGTTGATTAATTGAATCTCTGACCTTCATATACTCACTTTGAGGTGCCCTGTTATAAATTATCATAGAAAAGCATGTGTTTATTCTGTTGCTTCCAATTTCAGTAGGTTTCATTTCCTTTTGTTCTTGACTTTTGTCCTGTCAACTACAAATTGGCACATATCAATCACATTACCGATGCCTGAACAACAAGGCCATTTGCCATCTGCCTCTATCGAGATTGACCCCTAATCTGCAGCTCCTGACCTTCAACATCCCCAGAGCAAGTTCAGGGTGGACTGAGGCAATCTGTGCTCCAGGGAGTCTGGTGGGATAGGTCTTTACATAGGTGGGTGTTTTTAGGAACAGATTTCATGATCTCAATGCTTGCATCTCCTCTTATCTAGAAAAGCGCTAAATGCCTTCATGGTGACCTCAGATCCTCGTGACTAACCAAAGGCCCTTTGAAAAACAAGTATCTCATGGTATTGAACTCACCCTTCATCAAAACCTTGTATATTGACTTTATCCCCTCTACCTCTTTGGAGCAGTCTCTCAGAGCTATCTGAGATGCTGCCTCTTGGGCTGCTGTCCTCATTTTTCCCCAAATAAAATATAATTCGCCACTTTCAAGTTATTTACCGTTTTTCAGTCAACACTTTATTTCTGACAGAATTTTTATGTAAAGAAGAAGACCTGTTGAGTTAGAGCCAATAAATATAGGAAGAGTGGCAACATATTTGATTTCATAGAAGTTGGTGAAGGGAGCAGAATATCAGCCAAAAATGTCTCTTTGGCATAAGGATTATTTTGCACTGATTTAAAAATGTAACTACAGAAAGGAAAAGCTCTCAAAGTGAGTAGTAGAAGTAACCCTTTTGTAGGAGATATTTACATCAATTAATTTGTAAAGGTGTCTGCCTCCCTGTTCCTGGAAGAGAAGAAGGACTCTAAATCTCTAGAAGCTCTTATCAATGGAGTCAACAATGACTTACATCTGCAAAACAAGCATACCCTTATTTTCTGAGCTTTGCCTGAAAACTGTGCATAACTGGCCAACATCTTTCTTTTGCTTTTCACTGTAGATGGTATTTTAGGTGGCAGTTTGGGTCCTATAGAGAGTTGTTGTTTCCCTTGGTCTCTTCCATATGCACAGGAGGTATATATATTATTAAACTTCTGTTTGCTTTTGTCCTGTCAATTCATATTTTATTACAGCAGGGGCCTCAGCCAAGAACCCAGAAGAGGAGAAGGAAAATTAATTTTCCTCCTTGACACTGGGGAACCTTGGGATTGTTTTGTCTTTCCCTTGGGATATTCCAAAGTCTCAGCTTGAAGAAATGCCTTCTAAACTGGAAAAGAATAAAATGTCAGAGTTTGTTTTCCTTTGTGCTTTCTTACTGTAAAGGTTATGGAAATGTTATAGAGGATAAAGAGGAGCTGGGGCAAATATCAAAATAATAAATGGACAGTAGTGAGTAGAGGGTGCTTCCCAGGTAACTCAGCAGTAAAGAATCTGTGGTGCCCAAGGATGAAAGAACATGGCAAATGAGGAGGATCTTGGAATGCAAGAAGAAATAAACCCGACCCTTATTATCCTCCCCTCCTCCAAGCTGTGTAGTGCACTCCCCAATCCTTATTACCTTATTAGTCCTCCACTCCCTCCAGGTTGTATTGGAGCAGTCTCTCAGAGCTATCTGAGATGCTGCCTCTTGGGCTGCTGTCCTCATTTTACCCCAAATAAAATATAATTTGCAACTTTAAAATTATTTACCTTTTTCTAGTCAACACTTTATTTCTCACAGAATTTTTATGTAAAGAAGAAGACCTGTTGAGTTAGAGCCAATAAATATAGGAAGAGTGGCAACATATTTGATTTCATAGAAGTTGGTGAAGGGAGCAGAATATCAGCCAAAAATGTCTCTTTGGCATAAGGATTATTTTGCACTGATTTAAAAATGTAACTACAGAAAGGAAAAGCTCTCAAAGTGAGTAGTAGAAGTAACCCTTTTGTAGGAGATATTTACATCAATTAATTTGTAAAGGTGTCTGCCTCCCTGTTCCTGGAAGAGAAGGAGGACTCTAAATCTCTAGAAGCTCTTATCAATGGAGTCAACAATGACTCACATCTGCAAAACAAGCATACCCTTATTTTCTGAGCTTTGCCTGAAAACTGTGCATAACTGGCCAACATTTATCTTTTGCTTTTCACTGTAGATGGCATTTTAGGTGGCAGTTTGGGTCCTATAGGGAGTTGTTGTTTCCCTAGGTCTCTTCCATATGTACAGGAGATATATATATTATTAAACTTCTGTTTGCTTTTGTCCTGTCAATTCATATTTTATTACAGCAGGGGCCTCAGCCAAGAACCCAGAAGAGGAGAAGGAAAATTAATTTTCCTCCTTGACACTGGGGAACCTTGGGACTGTTTTGTCTTTCCCTTGGGATATTCCAAAGTCTCAGCTTGAAGAAATGCCTTCTAAACTGGAAAAGAATAAAATGTCAGAGTTTGCCTTCCTTTGTGCTTTCTTATTGTAAAGGTTATGGAAATGTTATAGAAGATAAAGATGAGCTGGGGCAAATATCAAAATAATAAATGGACAGTAGTGAGTAGAGGGTGCTTCCCAGGTAACTCAGCAGTAAAGAATCTGTGGTGCCCAAGGATGAAAGAACAAATCAAACGAGGAAGATCTGGAAATGCAAGAAGAGATAAGCCAGACCCTTATTATCCTCCCTCCTCCAGGTTGTAGTACACTCCCCAATCCTTCTTACCTCTTTGTCTCTTCTTGGACTTAACTGTCCTTCCTTCATGCTGTAGTCCCCTCTACCCAACCGCTCCCCACCCCCTCCAGCAGACTGTCCAATTAGCAATGACCCTTAAGACCCCTGTGCCACTCCTTAGACCCCAGGTATAAAATGGATCAAAGGCCCTTGCTTAGAGTCAGTTCTCCTTTGAGCCGACCGGCTGGTTCTAGCAGCGTCTTCCACTTAAACAACGTCGAATCTCCCTTAAGCAGGTCTGCTCTAAGGGCAGCGACTCTCCCTTCCCCCACTCTAATAAACTCTACTTTCCTCTCACTCTGCCTCGTATCTGGAAATTCTTTTCCAACCCATGCAAGGACCTCGACAGGTCCTCCTGCCACTGCAGGAGATGCAGGAGACAAGAGTTCAACCCTGACTCAGGCGAGTCCCCTGGAGGAGGAAATGGCAACCCACTCTAGTATTCTTGCCTGGAGAAATCCACAGAGGAGCTTGGCAGGCTACATTCTATGGGGTTGCAGAGAGTTAGGTCAGACACAGCTGAACGACACACACACACACACACACACACACACACACACCAAGTAGAGGGTAAATTTATTGTATTGGAAAGCCTATGGAGGAACCACAGAGAAAAAGAGAGTTATTAAAGAAGCCAGCGGAGGATGAAGGAAAGGCAATACTTGCTGTCCAGGCCATTTCTGCCTCCCTCCTGTGAATGGCTCGATGTAACTGGGGAGGTTGAATTCCATTTCTCTTTAGGTGAATGGCACTCTACTAAAGATGATGAAAGAACTGAGTGGACAGATGTACTTTGAAGCCAATTTCAGGACATGGGGGGCTGTGGCCTAAGAAAGATGAACTACTTGGGAGTTGCAAGTTAAGTTTTATTCTGGGCAAAATGAGGACTGCAGCCCAGGAGGAGACATCTCAGATAGCTCTGAGAGACTGCTCCAGAGAGGTAATGGGGTAAGTTTCAATGCATAAGTTTTGAGGAAGGAGAGTTCCATACCATGAGATACTCATTTTGCAAAGGACTTTTGTTAGTCGTGAGGATCTGATATCACCATGACGACATTTAGTGCTTTTCTAGATATGAGGAGATGCAAGCATTGGGATCATAAAATCTGTTCCTAAAACATCTCCCTATGTAAAGGCCTATCCCAGCAGACTGCCTGCAGCACAGATTGCCTGGGTCCACCCTGAGCTTGCTCTGGGGGTGCTGAAGGTCAGTAGTTGCAGATTAGGGTCCATCTCGATAGAGGCAGATGACAAATGGCCTTGTTGTTTAGGCATTGATGATGTGATTGCCAATTTGTAGTTGACAAAAGTAATCAGCTTTTTGAGTCTTCCCTGTGAACATGGTAACTCAGTATTATTTGTTGAATAAATGAATGTAACCCCATCCCAAGATCTTAGATCATTCTACTTGGCAATTATTCATGCACTTTTTCTTCCATCTTTTAAAAAGGGATTTTAATCAAAGATTTTTAGTGTACTTATCCCAAGGTTTTCTGCCTAAAATAGTATTTTAATTTTTCCTTTGAAAACACCTGAGCTTAAGAAGAAATTTATGTCTGAATTCCAGCCCTCTGAGTGCCATTTATTTGTTCTTCAAACAGATGAGCTGGTACCGTTACTTGCAGAATCAAACTCGATTGCAGATGGAAAGGTGGGAAATCAAAAATGATCTCGATATAGAAACAGACTTGCTCATAGTTAAAATAATAAACCTGTATTTGCTTTGCTGAGGTTTCCCTCCTTATTTCCCACTATCCTTTCTGTTTGCTTGTTTCAGGGAACTGCAGTCAGTAAAGACTTAAGACATCTCTCAACTCTAGGCTCTCTTCTCTGTACCTGAAACTCATGCCAAAAGCTCAGCCTCTGCGTACTGGTGTTGGATTGAATTTTAGAGACAAAGTTTTGGGTGAGGTAGAAAGGAATAGATTTATTGTTTTGCCAGGCAAGGGGAGTCACAGTGGTCTCATGCCCTGGACAACTATGTGTTCCAACACAGAAGGATGCAATGCGGAATTTTATAGCAATAGTTTAAGTATGGGTTTGCATACAAGATGATGGTATGGGCATGGCTTGCACTCCTGTAACCTGGTCTCAGACAACCTTGATGAATTTCTCTAGTTTCTATAACCTTGCCTCAAGTGGTTTCTTGGCTGCTCCTACCTTGATTAGCGACAGTTAGAATCTGCCCTTTGGAACACACATAGAAACTGGAGCCTGTTCCCTTCAAACAAGAAAATGGGAAAAAGAAGGGCTTCCATGGCCAGGAGCCCCACAAGGCCTTGCTGGGTTTCAAAACTTCAACATGTATCTACCTTCAAAGTGTACGAGAAAAAATTGCCACTCCAAAATGTGTCTCTCTGGCATGAGGACTTTTTCTGTTTTGAAGAATCAAAAGACTTAGGCAGTTTTCTTTTACTTTCCCTTAATCTTCTAAAAGAATTTAGATAGAGGACTGTTCCTGATTTTAGAGCTATGACTTGAGATACCTGCAAAGAATATAGAAGAGGTGTGGTGGGGGAGATTCTAGGCAGCACATAGATATAAGTCCATAGGGTC
>JAIOJX010000018.1:8274979-8297979 GCA_022376925.1 Tragulus kanchil
CATGTGGTCTCACATTGCCATGTCCTGTCGTCGCAGATCACCGGCTCTGGGCACATGCTCTCAGAGGACTGGATCATAATTGGATACACAGTCGAGCTGTCTTCAACCCCGGGTTGCCATGCTGTCCGTGGACTCTTTATCCACTGGTCCCGGGCCATGTTTTATTTTTATGTGGTCTAATAGAAAGGTTTTTCCTGCTTTGCTTGTGAGGATCTTGCATAAATCAAAACTGCGATACTATGGAAAACCCAATAAAAGATGACTGAGCCAGACCAGGTATAAGTAGTGATAAGACTATATGTTAATTATCAGTGCTAAATTATACGTTGCAGACCTGACTCTTCATTGAGATCATTTATGTTTAATTTATATTTCAGGGTATTTTTCTGAGTAATTCCTTACAAAAACGGGATTTATTTCTGTATAGGTACGTTTTAGTGCCCTTAATCCAGTTAGTCTCTTTCACACCCTTTTGTGTATCTTACAGTGTTTTCTGTTTTACTGAGATTTCTGTATCAGCATATAAATACAGTCTGTGTGTGCATGCTTCAGTCATGTCTGACTCTTTGTCTGACCTCTGCCCATGAAATTTTCCCAGCAAAAACACTGAAGTGGGTTGCCATGCCCTCTTCTAGGAGACCATCCCAAACCAGGGATTGAACCCAGGTCTCCTGTATTGCAGACAGAATCTTTACCACTGAGCCAAGAGGGAAGCCCAAATAGATAGTCTAGTCTTCTCTTGTAAAAAGGGAAACAAAATCTCTGAAATCAGGACTCCTGTATTCTCCTTCTCTTTCTCCTTCTCTTCAGGCAAGCTCCTTGAAGAAGCAATGTACACTAGTTGTTTTCATGATCTTACTTCCTGATTACATCTCAACACAATTAATTTGGCCTTTTTCTTCAGCTGGTCACTCACTATAGACCCTTCTAATTGTTAAACCTGATTATTTTCTGTTATCTTGACCCTCTGTGCCATATGATGCTGATTTCTACCCCAGCCTTTTTATTTTTTTTTTTAACCTGTAAGTCATCGTTTAATTTTCTTCCATCTTTGTTCTTTGGCACATGTGGTCTCACATTGCCATGTCCTGTCGTCGCAGATCACCGGCTCTGGGCACATGCTCTCCAGAGGACTGGATCATAATTGGATACACAGTCGAGCTGCTCCTTGGCATGTGGAATCTTCCTGGGCCAGGGATTGAACCAGTGCCCTTGCAGTGCAACGTGGACTCTTTATCCACTGGATCACCAGGAGAGGTCTCCATGTTTTATTTTTAAACATCATTTTACTGTATTTCCACAATATCAAGAAATATTTTGAAAAGAAAAAATAAAAGAATTACTTCGAGTGCTTTCCTGAGCTTGTGTAGTATAAGTTATATATTCTTCTAGGGAATTTGGAAAATTCCTTCAGAATCACTGTTAATATTAAAGTGTGTTTTATTCCCCCTTTTTGTATGCATATATCACACGTATATATGCATATCTGTGATATCATGTGTATGTCATATATACCACATCTATGTGTGTCTGTATTCCTATCATATGTTTGTTGTTATTTAGTCACTAATTCATGTCTGACTCTTTGTGATCCCCTGGATCGTATTCCACTAGGCTCCCCTCTCGGTCCATGGGGTTTCCCAGGCAAGAATATTGGAGTGAGTTGCCATTTCTTTTTCCAGGGGATATTCCTGACCCAGGGATCAAACCTGTGCCTCCTGCATTGGCAGGCGGATTCTTTACCACAGAGCCACCAGGAAGTCCCTCTCCTATGTTACATATAATATGTCCTATGCCCTAGTAAAGTATCTTACAAAATGCGAATCGTAATATACATAAAAGTTTGTATCATTTAACATTTTCTTAAAATGTTCTCATCGTACTAAAAGTTCTCTATTCATAACTTTTCGTCATTACAGACTGTCTCATATTACATCATAAGTTACTCAGTGATCCTCCTATTGTCTTAGTTCCTATTGAAAGTCATAAAATGCACTTCCGTGAATAATTCTGTGTTCATATGTGCACAATCCATTCTGTTCACTTCTTCTAATATTCTATCCATATAGATATCTGTGAAGATTTTGGTCATTTCACTGGATTCACATTGCCGACGAGACTTCAGATAAACCCACTAGAGTGGAGCTGTTTCCTACGTGTCAGCCAGAAATCTTTGAACGTATTTGCCCAAGTACTCAGTTCCAATATTTTTATATTTTGAAATAGGGTCATTAACTTAAACTGTCTGATAGTACATTTAAATTTTTATATTAATATTTTAAGGGCTGTTACAGATAGGTACTGCCTTCTGGTTTTCTATTCAGAATGCATTTGGGATCGAAACTAGTTTTTCAGACAACTGGTAGTCCTTTTTAATTTTTGATTTTATTTATTTATTTATTTTTGCCTCTTCTGGGTTTTCACTGCTGCCACAGGCTCTTCTCTAGTTTTCTAGTTGAGGTGAGCTGGCTTCTTGTTGCGGTGACGCCTCTCATTGTGGAACTCGGGCTCCAGGGCACACAGGCTTCAGTAGCTGTGACACATGGGCTCCATAGTTGCGGCTCCGAGGCTCTAGAGCACAGGCTCCATCATTGTGGCTCACAGGCTTAGTTTCTCCTCAGCATGTGGTATCATCCCAGATCAGGAATCAAACCTATGTCTCCTGCATTGGCAGGTGAACTGTTCACCACTGAGATACCAGGAAGCCCCAAAACAGGTACTCTTATTCATTCTCACTTTGAACATTTTAGACATAAAACTAAAAATTCAGCAAAACTAAAATGTAGACCATTTTCTTTGTATCCATTTGGAAGTTGAATTAGTAGACAATATTCAAGAAAAATGAGAACTTTACTAATGTAGAATTAACTGGTAGAGGATTGGCCATCTGTGTGATTAAATAATGACAATGGTAAATATGATGTCATTTGAGTATAAAATTAATAGTAGGTTGACGATATTATATCTGCTGGTCAGTATTTTACTTTGGTCTTCATTTTCGCCATACATTTATTCATTTGTGTATGAGTTTGTTTTTTTCTTCTACTACGTTTATTTATTTTAAGCATTTTAAGTATATCCTACTAAGTATTTCATGTCATAACTTATTCTTAAGATCTTTTATTACAACGAAAAAAGTGTATTTAGTACTTTTGCATAACCACTTCAGTCAATTTTTCCTTATTTGAATTTGTAACATAAAGCTATTTTCAATGTGGTGGGCTATTTTCCTATTTTCCAAATGATTATATGAATGAATACTGATTGTTAAATGCTTGCCAAAATTGAGGAAATTCCCAGCCCTGAATAGGGTCATTAACTTAAACTGTCTGATAGTACATTTAAATTTTTATATTAATATTTTAAGGGCTGTTACAGATAGGTACTGCCTTCTGGTTTTCTATTCAGAATGCATTTGGGATTGAAACTAGTTTTTCAGAAAACTGGTACTCTTTTTTATTTTTAATTTTATTTATTTATTTATGTGTGACTCTTCTGGGTTTTCACTGCTGCCACAGGCTCTTCTCTAGTTTTCTAGTTGAGGTGAGCTGGCTTCTTGTTGCGGTGACGCCTCTCATTGTGGAACTCGGGCTCCAGGGCACACAGGCTTCAGTAGCTGTGACACATGGGCTCCATAGTTGCGGCTCCGAGGCTCTAGAGCACAGGCTCCATCATTGTGGCTCACAGGCTTAGTTTCTCCTCAGCATGTGGTATCATCCCAGATCAGGAATCAAACCTATGTCTCCTGCATTGGCAGGTGAACTGTTCACCACTGAGATACCAGGAAGCCCCAAAACAGGTACTCTTATTCATTCTCACTTTGAACATTTTAGACATAAAACTAAAAATTCAGCAAAACTAAAATGTAGACCATTTTCTTTGTATCCATTTGGAAGTTGAATTAGTAGACCCCATTCAAGAAAAATGAGGAGTTTTCTAATGTAGAATTAACTGGTAGAGGATTGGCCATCTGTGTGATTAAATAATGACAATGGTAAATATGATGTCATTTGAGTATAAAATTAATAGTAGGTTGACGATATTATATCTGCTGGTCAGTATTTTACTTTGGTCTTCATTTTTCGCCATACATTTATTCATTTGTGTATGAGTTTGTTTTTTCTTCTACTACGTTTATTTATTTTAAGCATTTTAAGTATATCCTACTAAGTATTTCATGTCATAACTTATTCTTAAGATCTTTTATTACAACGAAAAAAGTGTATTTAGTACTTTTGCATAACCACTTCAGTCAATTTTTCCTTATTTGAATTTGTAACATAAAGCTATTTTCAATGTGGTGGGCTATTTTCCTATTTTCCAAATGATTATATGAATGAATACTGATTGTTAAATGCTTGCCAAAATTGAGGAAATTCCCAGCCCTGAATGAATGTTTTTTTTTTTTCCTCCAATCAGCAACACGATAAAAACTGTAGAACAACGGAGATCTAGAGAACATATATAGGGTTTTTGCTACCCTTTTATCTGTTATTGTAAAATAGTATGACACACTGTTTGGATATTACCTCATTAGAATCCACCTGCTGCTTGTGAGATTAAAATTTTAAAATATATATATGAGCAGAACAATACATTATCCCAACTCTTATTGAAGGAGATGGCAGAAAGAAAGTTTTGGCCAAAAGATGGTAGGGTTCCCAAGGTAAGAGGGGCTACGACCTTTCATATACCTTCTCTCAGGGGCATAGCTGGTTGGTAGTGATGATCGTTCATGACAACTGAGATGGGTTTTATGGCCAGACACCCCTTTCTTAATACCCACTTACAACAGCAAACTGACACAGGTTTTGGAGAATGACTTTTCAGAGAAATGTTGCCAGGCATTCACATTCTATTTCCTGTGAAAACATGCAATATATCTTTTAAGAAAAGTTTATGTGGAGCTTGGTGAGATTTACTCTAGTTTACAATATTTGACAACAGTCACTATTCATTTTGCCTTTTGACCAAGGCTGAGGGAAAAATGGTGAAATGAATGGTGAATATAAAAGGAGCTTCAGGCCTATGAAACAGAACATACCTACAGATCTTCTGGAACAAGAGCAGAATCCCTTGGTTGTAGGGCATCTCTTTCTTAGGTACATGGGTATGTGTGTGTGTGTCTGTGTGTGTGTGTTTGTGTTTGTGTGTGCGTGCAGGCGAGGCACCTCTGGCCCAAGGCCGCCTATCTTTTACTTTTCATTAAGGAAAGGGGAAAAATTTTCAGCACTTACTATATACCAGTTACTCACAGGTGTCACCTCATTTTGTACTGGTAGTTACTTTTCACAGAGGTAATGTTTTCAAAATGTATGGAGATGAAATAAACGGCAAGAGAGATTTCAAAGCAGCTAGAAGTTATTAGTTTGAAATGTCTTCTTTTAGCAACCATGAATTAGAGATTTCTTTAGTATTATGTCAGACTGATTGTTAAATGCTTGCCAAAATTGAGGAAATTCCCAGCCCTGAATGAATTTTTTTTTTTTCCTCCAATCAGCAACACGATAAAAACTGTAGAACAACGGAGATCTAGAGAACATATATAGGGTTTTTGCTACCCTTTTATCTGTTATTGTAAAATAGTATGACACACTGTTTGGATATTACCTCATTAGAATCCACCTGCTGCTTGTGAGATTAAAATTTTAAAATATATATATGAGCAGAACAATACATTATCCCAACTCTTATTGAAGGAGATGGCAGAAAGAAAGTTTTGGCCAAAAGATGGTAGGGTTCCCAAGGTAAGAGGGGCTACGACCTTTCATATACCTTCTCTCAGGGGCATAGCTGGTTGGTAGTGATGATCGTTCATGACAACTGAGATGGGTTTTATGGCCAGACACCCCTTTCTTAATACCCACTTACAACAGCAAACTGACACAGGTTTTGGAGAATGACTTTTCAGAGAAATGTTGCCAGGCATTCACATTCTATTTCCTGTGAAAACATGCAATATATCTTTTAAGAAAAGTTTGTATGGAGCTTGGTGAGATTTGCTGTCGTTTACAATATTTGACAACAGTCACTATTCATTTTGCCTTTTGACCAAGGCTGAGGGAAAAATGGTGAAATGAATGGTGAATATAAAAGGAGCTTCAGGCCTATGAAACAGAACATACCTACAGATCTTCTGGAACAAGAGCAGAATCCCTTGGTTGTAGGGCATCTCTTTCTTAGGTACATGGGTATGTGTGTGTGTGTCTGTGTGTGTGTGTTTGTGTTTGTGTGTGCGTGCAGGCGAGGCACCTCTGGCCCAAGGCCGCCTATCTTTTACTTTTCATTAAGGAAAGGGGAAAAATTTTCAGCACTTACTATATACCAGTTACTCACAGGTGTCACCTCATTTTGTACTGGTAGTTACTTTTCACAGAGGTAATGTTTTCAAAATGTATGGAGATGAAATAAACGGCAAGAGAGATTTCAAAGCAGCTAGAAGTTATTAGTTTGAAATGTCTTCTTTTTAGCAACCATGAATTAGAGATTTCTTTAGTATTATGTCAGCCTCTTTAATTATGAATACTCATGTTTGTATGGTTTATGAAATGAATGAAAAGCAGTACAAATCAAGAGACTTAGTCTTCTGAATAGATTTTATTTTCATTGCTACAAAATGGAAAACTCGTGAATGAGAGATACAGGAAATGAATTTATAGATATTGTCATGCTCTAGGAAATATTTTTCTCAAGTGAGACTTCCTATTGATATAAAATTACAAGTATTGGCATTTCCTCCTTCATTTCCTAATTTATAAGACCATAAGTGTTTTGGCACACAGTGAGTTAAAATTTTACAAATATTGTTGGAAAAATAAACTCTTCCGAAATAACCTGATAGTTAAAGAAGTGTTGATAGCTTTTGCAAGGGGTTGGAATCTGAAGACATGATAATCCCATTTTCAAGGGTTCTTCTTAGTCTATCTAGTTGGTAAGCAAGGCCAACAGAGAAGAATAGGTGGCATAAGCCCTGTGTTTGAGGCTTAAAGTCTAACCGAGATAAACACAAGTAAAGCACTTCCAGAAACAAATTCAAGTGAATAGTGTGTAGGCCTATCTGATGGAAAGAGAGAGGGGTAAATCAAGTATCAAGGTTAGACTGGGTTAATCAGTGAAAGCATCATGGAGAAACTCAGCTTTTTGTGACTGTAGGAAAAACCGTTGACAGCTGTGTGGCCAATTCAAAGACTTGCAGTCTGAAACACCAAAGCAAAAAAAAAGACTTGCACTCTCCTCTGTCCAGCAAACAGTGACTTGAGTTTGGTGCAGCTGTTGTAGTAATACTTCCTAAAGGAGAAGTGTTAGATCCTTGTTGCTCCAAGTGTGGTAAAAGGGCTGGTGGCACTAGTAACACCCAAGATCTTACTAGCAAAGGGAATTTCAGGCCCCACACTAAAGCTACTGAATCTGAATTAACATTTTAAGAGTCATACCAGGTGATTCCTCGGTTCAGTAAAGATTGAGAAGCACTCTGTTGATTGTGATCTTGGGCTTCCCCTTTGAAATGCAGAAATAATTCCATAAGTTTTCTTTTTTCTACAGTGATGTATCTCATTGCACCCAGCTGAGAGTTGTCAGAAACAACACAAAGGGTTTCCTCAAGTGCTTTACCTCACCGCTACAAACGAGAGTCTGTGTTTATGACTGGTAGGCAATTTCTTTGTATGTACTTAATTGGAAATCTAATCTATTTTCTTTCATTAAATTGACATTCTCTATGATAACTTTCAACCACAAGATAGCCGTTTTTGAACTGCTTTATCACTATAAGTTTGGTTTAGCCAAGAATATATAGCCTAGGGCTTCCCTGGTGTTCAGTGGGTAAGGACACCACCTTGCAGTGAAAGGGGGTCCCGGTTTGACCCCTGGCCTGGGAAGTTCCCATGTGCCATGGAGCGTCTGGACTGATGTGTCCAATTACCACGCAGGCGCTCTGGAGCACTGAGTTTTTCCCAGTCCTTTACCACTGTTTTTCCCAGTCCTGAGGTCATGGCTGTGCCTTCCAAATCTGCTGGCATATTAAATGTAGAACTTTAACAGCATCATCTTTGACTACGGGAAAGAGCTCATCTGGCATTCCATCACCCCCACTAGCTTTGTACCTAGCAATGCTTCCTAGAGCCCACTTGACCTCACACTCTAGGATGTTTGGCTCCAGGTGAAACTTTCAAATGAAATGCCACACTCTTCTTCACAAGATGAAAGTTCTGTATTGTATGACTTATTTTTGTCAGACCATACCGAACAAAAAGCACAAATTCACTTTATATGAATTAAAATGATTATACTCTCCTGTAACCGAATGAAAATCTTTCTCTGAATACCATCTCATATCAGTCAGCATGGCCATCTTTAAAAAAGTCTACAAATAACAAATGCTGGAGAGCAGCTGGAGAAAAGGGAACCCTCTTACACTGCTGGTAGGAATAGAAGTTGGTGTAGCCTCTGTGGAAAGCAGCATGGAGTTTTCTCAGAAAGCGAAAGACAGAATTAACCTATCATCCAGCAGTCCCACTTCTGGAAATATACCAGGACAAATCTGTCATTCTAAAAGATATATGCATCCCTATGTTCGCAGCAGCAATGTTCACAATAGCCAAAACATGGACACAATTTAAATGTTCATCAACAGAGAAATGGATGAAGAAAATGTGGTACACATATACAGTGGAATACTACTCAGTCATAAAAATAATGCCGTTTGTAGCAACATGGATACAACTAGAAATTATCATACTAAGTAAATCAGAAAGAGACAGACACTATATGATATCACTTATATGTGGAACATAATCTATAGTACAAAAGCCACCTACAAAACAGAAAAGAGAGAGCATGTGGGAATAAATCGTTTGTGAGACAGATGCCATTTTCCCTACTGTAGTTTGGCTATTGGGCAAGCTACAGGGAGGAACTTAGCTCCACCAGCAAGAAAAGGTATTTGGATTAAGAAACTCCCAGGGCCAGCCAGGGCGGGCCTTTTAATTCTGGAATAGGCCGAAATAAACAAGCAGTCAAAGAGGTCTTCAGATCCAACCACTGCCAGAGGCAAAAAAAGACTCATAATTCCTGAATAGTCAGCAAGAGACAGAAGAGCAGAAACACTCTTTTCACGTTTTGTCTGAAGCTGGAGTTACTGCTGGACTTTAAAATTCCATTTTTGTATTGTATCACTTTGTTTCAGTATTTGTTTTCTCTTTTCCCAAATCCAGTCAGTACAACACCCGGCTTTGTGTGTGTGGTGTGTGTGTGTGTGTGTGTGTGTGTGTGTGTGTGTGTGTGAGAGAGAGAGTGAGTGGGTGTGTTCTTTTCCTTCACTGAATTCTATTGAAGCTACTAATCTTATCAGTAAGACTGAATATATTCAAGTTTACATAATTTCTTTTTCTTATTCCTTTTAAACCACACATTTTATTTTGGTATAAACTTATGGTTCCCCACTGGCTTTCTGAGGTTCTGTGCGGTTTTGTTTGTTTTATTATTTTTCTTTGTTTTCTATATTTTTGTATATAATTAGCTCTTTTAATTTAAAAAGTTTTTTATTTGTACTACCACTTCCTCTATACTTCTTTGCTTTCTCTGAAGCTCCTTTCCTATGGCACTAAACTCTAATACATACAAATCTTTATCTCCCCACGTTTAACTTTGCAACATTATTCTGTATTTCTCTTCTATCCTCCCTTACTCTTTTTCCCCTTTTCCCCCCGTATTTCTTAGTCTGTTCTGTTCTCATTGGGTTTTCCCCAATGGGGACACTGCTCTAGCATTCTTCTCCATTGGTGCTCTACTTAGTTTGGTTATTAACTGGTGGATACCATTCTTGATTTTCTCTATTCGCTGTGCTAACGTATTGTACTGTATTTTGGTTGGAATGCTTGGGTTATGTTACAGCTGTATATGTTTATGTGTATAATTCAATATGCTAGATAGTATTTTCATAATTTTTAATTGCCATTTCTCAAAGGTATACCTTCTGTTTCTCAATTGCATATATATGTGTTAATATCATGTAATGCCATAACAAACCAGCAGTCAAATCTTCATTCCCTGGTCAGGCAACAAGCCCCGGGGATTTAGGGGGAGAGCACTGACTCCATAACACTACAATACTAGAGAACATCTAACACTAAAGAGCAGTATACAAGTGAGAACGCCAACAAAGGTAATCACTCGTATGCAAGTCCTGACATCACCCAATCACCAGCATCACCCAGAATAAGAAGCCCCATCCAAACAACAAACACCAACAGATGTAACTCACAGTCTGGGGAAAGGAAATCCCAAACAGAGTCACTTACAAAAGTAATAATAACAATGAAACGCAGAGAAAACCACACAAGCCAAGGAACAATCCACAAACACACAAGATCTAATCGATGAAGAGAATTTGGACAAACTCTCGGAAAGTGATTTCAGAAGAATGATAGTAAAGATGATCAAAGACACTGAAAACAGAATTTCAGAGAAATTGAACACGACTGACACATGAATAAGGAAATACAAGAACTTACCAAAAAGTAGTGGAGACAAACAACTCAATTGCTGAACTGAAAAACATTGTAGAAGGTATCAAGAGCAGAGTATCTCAGACAGAAGACTGGAGAAGTGAGCTGGAAGATAAAATGGCGGAAGTAACTGCTGAAGAACAGACTAGCTCACAGAATGATAAGAGCAGAGGATAACGTCAGAGACCTCTGGGATAATATCAAACGAACCAATATTCGAAATGTATTCTCAAAGCAGCAAGGAAAAGCAACTAGTGACATACAAGGAAAGCCCATACGTTTAACAGCTGATCTTTCAACAGAAACTCTGCAGGCCAGAAGGGAATGGCAGGACACATTTAAGCGGCTAAAGAGAATAATCTGCAACCAAGAATCCTCTAGCCTGCAAGGATCTCCTTCAAAATTGATGGAGGAATTAAAAGCTTTACAGACAAGCAAAAATTAAAAGAATTTAGTCACTCCAAACCAACCTTACAACAAGTGTTAAAGAGATTTATATAGACAACTAGAATAAAAGGAGAAGATCCACGAAACAAACCCATCATAGCATCTAAGAAGATGACAATAGGATCATTTGTATCAATAATTACTTTAAATGTCAATGGACTAAATCCCAACCAAAAGACACAGAGTGGCTGAATGGATCCAAAAGCACGACCCATCCATATGCTTCCTTCAGGAAACTCATTTCAGATCCAGAGACACTCATAGACTGAAAGTGAGAGCTTGAAAAGATATTCCATGCAAATGGAAATCAAAAAACTGCAGTAGCAATCCTCATATCATACAAAATAGATTTTAAAGTAAAGAAGATTCTAAGAGACAAGGCAGGTCACTGCATCATGATTAAGGGATCCATCCAAGAAGAAGACATAACAATCATAAATATCTATGCTCCCAACACAGGAGCACCCCAATACATAAGACAAACACTTTCAGACATAAAAGAAGACATTGACAGCAACACAATCATAGTAGGAGACTTTAACACTCCTCTCACACCAATGGACAGATCATCCAAACAGAAAATTAATAAAGAAACACAAGCCTTAAATGCCACACTAGAAGAAATGGACCTCATGTATATCTTTAGGACTTTCCATCCAAAAGCAGAAGAATACACTTTCTTCTCAAGTGCTCACGGAACATTCTCCAGGATAGACCACATCTGGGGCCACAAATCAATCCTCAGTCAATTCAAGAAAACTGAAACTCTATCAACCATCTTCTCGGACCACAATGCAGTGAGACTAGAGATGAACTACAGGAAAAAAAACCGCTAAAAACACAAACACATGGAGATTAAACAACACATACCTAAAAAACCAACTGATCATTGAGGAAATCAAAGGAGAAATTTAAAAATTCCTAGAAGAAAATGACAATGAACACACGACAGTGCAAAACCGATGGGATACTGCAAAAGCAGTTCTAAGAGGGAAGTTTATAGCAATTCAATCCCACCTCAAGAAACTAGGAAAATCTCAAACACACGACCTTACATTACACTTAAAACAACTGGAGAAAGAAGAACAAAAACACCCAAAAGACAGCAGAAGAAGGGAAATCATAAAGATCAGAGCAGAAATAAATGAAAAAGAAACAAAAGAAACAATAGTAAAGATAAATAAAACAAAAAGCTGGTTCTTCGAAAAAGTCAATAAAATCGACACACCACTGGCCAGACTCATCAAGAAAAAGAGAGAGAAGAACCAGATCACCAAAAACAAAAATGAAAAAGGAGAGATTACAACAGATAATGCAGAAATCCAAAGGATTCTAAGAGACTATTATGAACAACTCTATGGCAACAAACTGGACAACCTGGAAGAAATGGACAGTTTCTTGGACAGGATTAATCTCCCAAGACTGAGCCAGGAAGAAACAGAAACTTTGAACAACCCAATCACAAGCTCAGAAATCGAATTTGTGACAAAATAAAAGCCCAGGGCCAGATGGCTTCACAGGGGAATTCTAGCAAACCTCTAAAGAAGAACTAATGCCTGTCCTTCTGAAACTCTTCCAAAACACTGCACAGGAAGGAGCACTTCCAAACACATTCTCCGAGACCGCCATCACCCCGATACCAAAGCCAGGCAAAGACAACACAAAAAAAGACAATTACAGGCCAGTTTCACTCATGAATCTTGATGCCAAAATCCTCAACAAAATCCTAGCAAACAGAATTCAACAACACATCAAAAAGCTCATTCATCACGATCAAGTTGGGTTCATCCCAGGCATGCAAGGATTCTTCAATATCCGCAAATCAATCAATGTGATACACCATATCAACAAACTGAGAGACAAAAATCACATGATCATCTCAATAGATGCAGAAAAGCCTTCGACAAAGTACAACATCCATTTATGATAAAAACTCTTCAAAAAATGGGCATAGAAGGAACTTAACTGAACATAATGAAAGCCATCTATGAGAAGCACACAGCGGACATTATCCTCAATGGTGAAAAGCACAAAGCATTCCCTCTAAGATCAGGAACAAGACAGGGGTGTCCACTTTCACCACTCTTATTCAACATAGTCCTGGAAATTCTTGCAACAGCAATAAGAGAAGAGAAAGAAATCAAAGAAATCCAGATCGGAAAAGAAGTCAAACTCTTCTATTTGCAGATGACATGATATTATACATAGAAAATCCCAAAGACACTATGACAGAACTACTGGAGTAATCATCGAATTCAGCAAAGCCGCAGATACAAAGACAACACACAGAAATCAATGGCATCCCTATACACAAACAATGAAAAATCAGAAAACAAAACCAAAGAGACTATACCATACACCATTGCAACCAAAAGAATCAAATATCTAGGAATAAACCTACCCAAAGAAACAGAAGAACTGTACGCAGTGAATTGCAAGACACTCTTGTGAGATATTAAAGAAGACTTAAACAGATGGAGAAATATTCCATGTTCCTGGGTCGGAAGAATCAATATTGTGAAATGACCACACTACCAAATGTCGTCTATAGATTCAATGTGATCCTATCAAACTTCCAATAACATTCTTCACAGAACTCGACCAAAGAATAACCCAGTTCATATGCAAACACAAAAGACCTCGAATAGCCAAACATCCTGACGAAGAAGATCTGGAGGGTCAATTCAAAACGAGACCCCCATCACCCTGACACCAAAGCCAGGCAAAGACAACACAAAAAAGAAGATTATAGGCCAATTTCACTGATGAATCTAGACGCAAATCCTCACAAATCCTGAACAGCAACACTCAAAAGCTCATTCATCACGATCAAGTTGGGTTCATCCCAGGCATGCAAGGATTCATCAACATCCGCAAATCAATCAATGTGATACACCATATCAACAAATTGAAAGACAAAAATCACATGATCATCTCAATAATGCAGAAAAGCCTTCGACAAAGTACAGTATCTCTTTATGATAAAAACTCTTCCAAAATGGGCATAGAAGGAACTTAACTGAACATAATGAAAGCCATCTATGAGAAGCACACAGCGGACATTATCCTCAATGGTGAAAAGCACAAAGCATTCCCTCTAAGATCAGGAACAAGACAGGGGTGTCCACTTTCACCACTCTTATTCAACATAGTCCTGGAAATTCTTGCAACAGCAATAAGAGAAGAGAAAGAAATCAAAGAAATCCAGATCGGAAAAGAAGTCAAACTCTCTCATTTGCAGATGACATGATATTATACATAGAAAATCCCAAAGACACTATGACAGAACTACTGGAGCTAATCATCGAATTCAGCAAAGCCGCAGATACAAAGTCAACATACAGAAATCACTGGCATTCCTACACACAAACAATGAAATATCAGAAAACAAAACCAAAGAGACAATCCCTTCACCATTGCAACCAAAAGAATCAAATATCTAGGAATAAACCTACCCAAAGAAACAAAAGAACTGTACACAGAAAATTACAAGACACTCATGAGAGACATTAAAGAAGACTTAAACAGATGGAGAAATATTCCATGTTCCTGGGTCGGAAGAATCAATATTGTGAAAATGACCATACTACCAAATGTCATTTGTAGATTCAATGTGATCCCTATCAAACTTCCAATAACATTCTTCACAGAACTAGACCAAATAATAACACAGTTCATATGGAAACACAAAAGGCCTCGAATAGCCAAAGCAATCCTGAGGAAGAAAAATGGAGTTGGAGGGATCAGCCTCCCTAACTTCAGACTCTACTACAAAGCAACATTCCTCAAGAGAGTATGGTACTGGCACAAAAACAGAACTATAGATCAATGGAACAAGATTGAGAACCCAGAGATCAACCCACGCACCTATGGGTACCTTATTTTTGATAAAGGAGGAGAAACTATAAAATGGGACAAAGACAGCCTCTTCAACAAATGGTGCTGGGAAAATTGGACAGCGACATGAAAAAAATGAATTTGGAGCATGCCCTGACACCATGCAAAAAGATCAACTCAAAATGGATTAAAGACTTAAATGTAAGGCCAGAAACCATCAAACTCTTAGAGGAGAATATAGGCAAAACCCTCAAGGACATCAATCAAAGCAAGATCTTCTCTGACCCACCTACTAGAATAGAGGAACTAAAAAGGCAAATGAACATGTGGGACCTAATGAAACTTAAAAGCTTTTGTACAGATAAAGAAATTATAAAAAGCTGAAGAGACAGACCACAGAGAGGAGAAAATCATAGCAAATGCAACAACAGACAAAGAAATAACCTCTAAAATCTACAAGCAACTCAGCCAACTCAGCACTGGAAAATGGAACAACCCAATCAAGAAATGGGAAAGGACCTAAACAGACACCTCTCCAATGATGACGTACAGATGGCCCAAAACACATGAAACAAAGCTCAACTTCACTAATAATTAGAAAATGTAAATCACAACTACAATGAGATATCACCTTACAACCGTCAGAACGGCTGTCATCCACAAATCTAGAGACAACAAATGCTGGAGGCTGTGGAAAAGGAAACTCCTGCATTGCTGTCAGTGTAAATTGATACAGCCTGTATGGAAGACACTCTGGAGATTTCAAGAAAATCCCCGAAAATAGGAAGAAACCCTAATGTTCATTGCAGCTCTCTGTACAAAAGCTAGAACTTGAAAATAGATGCCCGTCACGAACGAATGGCTCCAAGCCTGTAACAAGTCCTCAAGAGAGTATGGTACTGGCAAAAACAGAAATATCGACCAATGGAACAAGTGAGAACCCAGTATAAACCACACATATGGTACCTTGATATATTGCAAAGGAGGCTGACAATAAGAATGGGACAAAGACAGCCTCTTCACCAAGTGGTGCTTGAAAATTGGACAGCTACATGCAAAAAATGAAGTTGGAACATACTGAACAAGCACAAAGATCAACTCAGAATGGATTAATAGACTAAAGGAGGCCAAAACATCAAACTCTTAGAGTGAGAATATAGGAAAACCCTAAGGTACATGCAACAAATGAAGTTCTCCTGACACCTAGCTAAATAGACAACTAGAATGGAAATGAACTGTGGGACCCTGATAACTATCAAAGCTTTTGACAGATAAGAAATCTAGGAATAAAAAGCTGAAGATTCTGACCACCTACTAGAATAGAGGAAAAATCAAATGAACATGGGGACCTCTTGTAACCAACATTGTACAATAAAGAAAATAAAAACTGCTGAAAGATCTACAAGCAACTCAGACAACTCAGCACTGGAAAAACGAACAACCCAATGAAAAAATGGGGAAAGGACCTAAACAGACACCTCTCCAATGATGACATACAGATGGCCCAAAAACACATGAAACAAAGCTCAACTTCACTAATAATTAGAGAATGTAAATCACAACTACAATGAGATATCACCTTACAACCTCAGAACGGCTGTCATCCACAAATCTAGAGACAACAAATGCTGGAGGGCTGTGAAAAGAAACTATTCTTAGGTAAATTGATACAGCCTGTATGGAAGACACTCTGGAGATTTCTTAAGAAACTAAAAATAGAAGCACCCTATGAACCAGCACTCACTCTGTTATACAGACAAAATCAAATCTGAAAGAAGCACGTACCCCAATGTTCATTGCAGCTCTCTGTACAAAAGCTAGAACTTGGAAGGAACCTAGATGCCCGTCGACGAACGAATGGCTCCAAAAGCCCTGGTACATATATTCAATGGAATACTACACAACAAAGAAAATGCAGAAGAATCAGCCCTAATGAGGTGGCTGGATCTAGAACCTATCATCAAAAGTGAAGTCAGTCAGAAAGAGAAGGACAAATACAGTATATTAACACACATGTATGGAATCTGGTAGGATGCTGATGATGGCACATGCAGTGAAGCGACGAAAAGACAGACGTGGACAGTGGATATATGGACCTTGTGGGGAAGGAACAAGAAGGTGGGAGACGTAAACGAAATAGTATGAAGGCCTGTACTGTCATAAGTGAAGAAAATAGCTCTAGTCATTGCTCTGTGAGAAAAGGGATGGATGCTTCAGGGTGCTGTGTGATGGTTGGGGTGCGAAGGGGATATACATATGACTAATCTGCGAACATACATAACTGTAAACAACAAAACTATGGAAAAGTTAAAAGCAAAATAAAGGTTTAAAATAAAATAAAATAAAATAAAATGCATATCGATCAGGGACTTCTAAAAAAAAAAAACAGAAAAAGACTCATAGGCATAGAGAACAGTCTTGTGGTTGCCAAGAGGGCAGGGGACAAAGAAGATGGATACACTGGGAGTTGGGAGTTTGGTGTTGGTAGCTGCAAACTATTATGTTTAGAATGGATAAACAGCAAGGTTATACCATGTAGCACAGAGAACTAGATTCAATCTCTTGTGATAAATCATAAAGGAAAAGGATATTAAAAAGAATGTATATCTACACACTCACACACACACACACACATATATATGACACTTTTCCGTATAGCAGAGATTGACACAACCTTGTAAATCAAGTATATTTCAATAAAAATTAATCTGTTTACCTAGTCTAAAAGTAAAAGCACTAAATGGCTGAAGTAGTAAGGAAAGGTAAGTTATTCTATAAAGACTTTCCTAGCGCACTGCAAAAATTACAGAAATATAAATAATTAGAATTCAATTACTCTGAATAATAATTGACAATGGTCCTAATAGACCCTATATGCTGGGTATTTAATTTGAACATTCAAAGGATATTGAATAACATAAATTCCCTTTTGAAAGATAGCCTTGAGCACTCTCTTCAGCATCATGCACATTACCAGTATAAGTGCTCTATTGTTGTTTATTTGGAAAATTATCTAAAAGACTTTCAGTTATGGAGGATGCACCTAATGAGTTATCCTTAAGCACGGTAGATGTTCGGTCCTCCAAAACTTTTTTTTTTTATAGATTTATTTATTTATTTTTTTATTTTTGTTCTTAGGTCTTGTTGGTTATGTACTGGAGTGGGCGGGCCACTTCTATTGGTCTTTCATTTCTCCATTTTCATCCGTCTTTGTTCGTTGGCTCCTGTGAACCTCCCATCGTGGTAGCCTCTGTCGCCGCTGAGCGCCATCTCTGGGCGCATGTGCTCCAGAGCTCCTGCGTGGTAATTGGACACATCAGTCCAGACGCTCCATGGCACATGGGAACTTCCCAGGCCAGGGATCAAACCGGCACCCCTTGCACTGCAAGGCGGTGTCCTTACCCACTGGAACACCAGGGAAGCCCTAGGCTATATATTCTTGGCTAAACCAAACTTATAGTGATAAAGCAGTTCAAAAACGGCTATCTTGTGGTTTAAGGTTATCATAGAGAATGTCAATTTAATGAAGAGAAAATAGATTAGATTTCCAATTAAGTACATACAAAGAAATTGCCTACCAGTCATAAACACAGACTCTCGTTTGTAGCGGTGAGGTAAAGCACTTGAGGAACCTGAGTGTCATTTCTGACAACTCTCAGCTGGGTGCACATGAGATACATCACTGTAGAAAAAAGAAAACTTACGGAATTATTTCTGCATTTCAAAGGGGAAGCCCAAGATCACAATCAACAGAGTGCTTCTCAATCTTTCCTGAACCGAGGAATCACCTGGTGTGATTGTGAAAATGTTAATTCAGATTCAGTAGCTTTAGTGTGGGACCTGAAATTCCCTTTGCTAGTAAGATCTTGGGTGTTACTAGTGCCACCAGCCCTTTGACCACACTTGGAGCAACAAGGATCTAACACTTCTCCTTTAGGAAGTATTACTACAACAGCTGCACCAAACTCAAGTCACTGTTTGCTGGACAGAGGAGAGTGCAAGTCTTTTGTTTGCTTTGGTGTTTCAGACTGCAAGTCTTTGAATTGGCCACACAGCTGTCAACGGTTTTTCCTACAGTCACAAAAAGCTGAGTTTCTCCATGATGCTTTCACTGATTAACCCAGTCTAACCTTGATACTTGATTTACTCTCTCTCTTTCCATCAGATAGGCCTACACACTATTCACTTGAATTTGTTTCTGGAAGTGCTTTACTTGTGTTTATCTCAGTTAGACTTTAAGCCTCAAACACAGGGCTTATGCCACCTATTCTTCTCTGTTGGCCTTGCTTACCAACTAGATAGACTAAGAAGAATCCTTGAAAATGGGATTATCATGTCTTCAGATTCCAACCCCTTGCAAAAGCTATCAACACTTCTTTAACTATCAGGTTATTTCGGAAGAGTTTATTTTTCCAACAATATTTGTAAAATTTTAACTCACTGTGTGCCAAAACACTTATGGTCTTATAAATTAGGAAATGAAGGAGGAAATGCCAATACTTGTAATTTTATATCAATAGGAAGTCTCACTTGAGAAAAATATTTCCCTAGAGCATGACAATATCTATAAATTCATTTCCTGTATCTCTCATTCACGAGTTTTCCATTTTGTAGCAATGAAAATAAAATCTATTCAGAAGACTAAGTCTCTTGATTTGTACTGCTTTTCATTCATTTCATAAACCATACAAACATGAGTATTCATAATTAAAGAGGCTGACATAATACTAAAGAAATCTCTAATTCATGGTTGCTAAAAAGAAGACATTTCAAACTAATAACTTCTAGCTGCTTTGAAATCTCTCTTGCCGTTTATTTCATCTCCATACATTTTGAAAACATTACCTCTGTGAAAAGTAACTACCAGTACAAAATGAGGTGACACCTGTGAGTAACTGGTATATAGTAAGTGCTGAAAATTTTTTCCCTTTCCTTAATGAAAAGTAAAAGATAGGCGGCCTTGGGCCAGAGGTGCCTCGCCTGCACGCACACACAAACACAAACACACACACACAGACACACACACACATACCCATGTACCTAAGAAAGAGATGCCCTACAACCAAGGGATTCTGCTCTTGTTCCAGAAGATCTGTAGGTATGTTCTGTTTCATAGGCCTGAAGCTCCTTTTATATTCACCATTCATTTCACCATTTTTCCCCTCAGCCTTGGTCAAAAGGCAAAATGAATAGTGATTGCTGTCAACTATTGTAAACTAGAGTAAATCTCACCAAGCTCCATGTAAACTTTTCTTAAAAGATATATTGCATGTTTTCACAGGAAATAGAATGTGAATGCCTGGCAACATTTCTCTGAAAAGTCATTCTCCAAAACCTGTGTCAGTTTGCTGTTGTAAGTGGGTATTAAGAAAGGGTGTCTGGCCATAAAACCCATCTCAGTTGTCATGAACGATCATCACTACCAACCAGCTATGCCCCTGAGAGAAGGTATATGAAAGGTCGTAGCCCCTCTTACCTTGGGAACCCTACCATCTTTTGGCCAAAACTTTCTTTCTGCCATCTCCTTCAATAAGAGTTGGGATAATGTATTGTTCTGCTCATATATATATTTTAAAATTTTAATCTCACAAGCAGCAGGTGGATTCTAATGAGGTAATATCCAAACAGTGTGTCATACTATTTTACAATAACAGATAAAAGGGTAGCAAAAAACCCTATATATGTTCTCTAGATCTCCGTTGTTCTACAGTTTTATCGTGTTGCTGATTGGAGGAAAAAAAAAAAACATTCATTCAGGGCTGGGAATTTCCTCAATTTTGGCAAGCATTTAACAATCAGTATTCATTCATATAATCATTTGGAAAATAGGAAAATAACCCACCACATTGAAAATAGCTTTATGTTACAAATTCAAATAAGGAAAAATTGACTGAAGTGGTTATGCAAAAGTACTAAATACACTTTTTCGTTGTAATAAAAGATCTTAAGAATAAGTTATGACATGAAATACTTAGTAGGATATACTTAAAATGCTTAAAATAAATAAACGTAGTAGAAGAAAAAACAAACTCATACACAAATGAATAAATGTATGGCGAAAAATGAAGACCAAAGTAAAATACTGACCAGCAGATATAATATCGTCAACCTACTATTAATTTTATACTCAAATGACATCATATTTACCATTGTCATTATTTAATCACACAGATGGCCAATCCTCTACCAGTTAATTCTACATTAGAAAACTCCTCATTTTTCTTGAATGGGGTCTACTAATTCAACTTCCAAATGGATTCAAAGGAAATGGTCTACATTTTAGTTTTGCTGAATTTTAGTTTTATGTCTAAAATGTTCAAAGTGAGAATGAATAAGAGTACCTGTTTTGGGGCTTCCTGGTATCTCAGTGGTGAACAGTTCACCTGCCAATGCAGGAGACATAGGTTTGATTCCTGATCTGGGATGATACCACATGCTGAGGAGAAACTAAGCCTGTGAGCCACAATGATGGAGCCTGTGCTCTAGAGCCTCGGAGCCGCAACTATGGAGCCCATGTGTCACAGCTACTGAAGCCTGTGTGCCCTGGAGCCCGAGTTCCACAATGAGAGGCATCACCGCAACAAGAAGCCAGCTCACCTCAACTAGAAAACTAGAGAAGAGCCTGTGGCAGCAGTGAAAACCCAGAAGAGTCACACATAAATAAATAAATAAAATTAAAAATAAAAAGAGTACCAGTTTTCTGAAAAACTAGTTTCAATCCCAAATGCATTCTGAATAGAAAACCAGAAGGCAGTACCTATCTGTAACAGCCCTTAAAATATTAATATAAAAATTTAAATGTACTATCAGACAGTTTAAGTTAATGACCCTATTTCAAAATATAAAAATATTGGAACTGAGTACTTGGGCAAATACGTTCAAAGATTTCTGGCTGACACGTAGGAAACAGCTCCACTCTAGTGGGTTTATCTGAAGTCTCGTCGGCAATGTGAATCCAGTGAAATGACCAAAATCTTCACAGATATCTATATGGATAGAATATTAGAAGAAGTGAACAGAATGGATTGTGCACATATGAACACAGAATTATTCACTGAAGTGCATTTTATGACTTTCAATAGGAACTAAGACAATAGGAGGATCACTGAGTAACTTATGATGTAATATGAGACAGTCTGTAATGACGAAAAGTTATGAATAGAGAACTTTTAGTACGATGAGAACATTTTAAGAAAATGTTAAATGATACAAACTTTTATGTATATTACGATTCGCATTTTGTAAGATACTTTACTAGGGCATAGGACATATTATATGTAACATAGGAGAGGGACTTCCTGGTGGCTCTGTGGTAAAGAATCTGCCTGCCAATGCAGGAGGCACAGGTTTGATCCCTGGGTCAGGAATATCCCCTGGAAAAGGAAATGGCAACTCACTCCAATATTCTTGCCTGGGAAACCCCATGGACCGAGAGGGAGCTTAGAAGCATACTGTCCAGCGGATCACCAAGAGTCAGACAGGACTTAATGACTAAATAACAACAGATATATGATAGGAATACAGACACACATAGATGTGGTACATATGACATACACATGATATCACAGCTATGCATATATGTGTGATATATACATGTAAAAGGGGAATAAAACACACTTTAATATTCATAGTGATTCTGAAGGAATTTTCCAAATTCCCTAGAAGAATATATAACTTATACTATACAAGCTCAGGAAAGCACTCAAGTAATTCTTTTATTTTTTCTTTTCAAAATATTTCTTGATATTGTGGAAATACAGTAAAATGATGTTTAAAAATAAAACATGGAGACCTCTCCTGGTGATCCAGTGGATAAAGAGTCCACGTTGCACTGCAAGGGCACTGGTTCAATCCCTGGCCCAGGAAGATTCCACATGCCAAGGAGCAGCTCGACTGTGTATCCAATTATGATCCAGTCCTCTGGAGAGCATGTGCCCAGAGCCGGTGATCTGCGACGACAGGACATGGCAATGTGAGACCACATGTGCCAAAGAACAAAGATGGAAGAAAATTAAACGATGACTTACAGGTTAAAAAAAAAAAAAAAAAGGCTGGGGTAGAAATCAGCATCATATGGCACAGAGGGTCAAGATAACAGAAAATAATCAGGTTTAACAATTAGAAGGGTCTATAGTGAGTGACCAGCTGAAGAAAAAGGCCAAATTAATTGTGTTGAGATGTAATCAGGAAGTAAGATCATGAAAACAACTA
>JAIOJX010000018.1:8298479-8318551 GCA_022376925.1 Tragulus kanchil
TTCATTTTTTTTGGCATTTTTTTTTTGCCCCCCCCCCCAAACCCCTTTTCCACCTTTCCTTTTTTTTTACTAGGAATTCCCTTTAAAATTTTTTTGTGTTAATATACTGTATTTGTCCTTCTCTTTCTGACTGACTTCACTTTTTGTGATACGTTCTAGATACAGCCACCTCATTAGGGCTGATTCTTCTGCTTTTTTCTTTACAGTTGTGTAGTATTCCATTGAATATATGTACCAGAGCTTTTGGAGCCATTCGTTCGTCGATGGGCATCTAGGTTCCTTCAAGTTCTAGCTTTTGTACAGAGAGCTGCAATGAACATTGGGGTACAGGTGCTTCTTTCAGATTTGATTTCTGGGTATAAGCCAAAGAGTGGGAGTGCTGGGTCATAGGGTGCTTCTATTTTTAGTTTTTAAGAAATCCCCAAATTTGTCTTCCATACAGGTGTATTAATTTAATTCCCACCAGCAATGCAGGAGGTTTCCCTTTTTCCCCACAGCCTCTCCAGCATTTATTGTCTGTCGATTTGTGGATGATGGCCATTCTGACGGGTGTGAGGTGATATCTCATTGTAGTTTTGATTTGCATTTCTCTAATTATTAGTGAAGTTGAGCATCGTTTCATGTGTTTTTGGGCCATCTGTATGCCCACTTGGAGAGGGTCTTTTGGGTCTTTTCCCATTTTTGATTGGGTTTTTCCCATTTTCCAGTGCTGAGTTGTCTGAGTTGCTTGTAGATTTTGGAGATTAATTTTTTGTCTGTTATTTAATTTGCTATGATTTTCTCCCATTATGTGGTCTGTCCAGTTTTTTTTGTAATTTCTTTAGCTGTACAAAAGCTTTTAAGTTTCATGAGGTCCCACATGTTCATTTGTCTTTTTAGTTCCACTATTCTAGTAGGTGGGTCAGAGAAGATCTTGCTTTGATTGATGTCCTTGAGGGTTTTGCCTATATTCTCCTCTAAGAGTTTGATGGTTTCTGGCCTTACATTTAGGTCTTTAATCCATTGTATTACTTTTTTTTTTTTTCTTTTTTTTTTTTTTTTTAAAATTTATTTATTTTTTTATTTTTATTTTTGTACATGTATGTTCCCAGATCAATCAGATGCATATCCCTTGACCCTCCCCCCACCCAGGTCCCCCCCCCATCCCTCCAGACCATTGCTCCAAGTGGTTGTAGGTACTCCTATTCCCCTAGCACAATGACAATAGCTATCTTTTCTACACATGACAGTATAGGTTCCCATGTTACTCCCTCCCATTGTTCGGTCTCCACAATGTCTTTATGTCTATTCTCTGTTTTTTCATGATTTCACTGTGTGTGTTATCATGACCATCTTACTAGTTCCCATATATATGAGTTAGTATACTATACTTGTCTTTCTCTTTTTGACTTACTTCACTTTTTATGATAGGTTCTAAAGCCAGCCACCTCATTAGGACTGAGTCTTCTGCATTTTTTTTAACAGCTGAGTAGTATTCCATTGTATATATGTACCAGAGCTTCTGGATCCATTCATTTGTCGATGGACATCTAGGTTGCTTCCATGTTCTGGCTATTGTATAGAGAGCTGCAATGAACATTGGGGTACAGGTGCCTCATTCAGTTTTGATTTCATCAGGATATAGGCCTAATAGTGGGATTGCTGGGTCATAGGGTGCTTCTATTTTTAGTTTTTTAAGGAATCTCCATATTGTCTTCCATAGAGGTTGTATTAATTTACATTCCCACCAGCAATGCAAGAGGGTTCCCTTTTCTCCACACACTCTCCAGCATTTGTTGTCTGTCAATTTGTTGATGATGGCCATTCTGACAGGTGTGAGGTGGTATCTCATTGTGGTTTTAATTTGCATTTCTCTGATAATAAGCGAGGTTGAGCATCGTTTCATCTATTTTTGGACCATTTGTATGTCCTCTTTGGAGAGGCGTCTCTTTAGATCTTTTTCCCATTTTTTGATTGGGCTGCTCCTTTTTCCTGTGCTGAGTTGTCTGAGTTGCTTGTAGATTTTGGAGATTAATTCTTTGTCTGTTGTTTCATTTGCTATGATTTTCTCCCACTCTGTGGGGTGTCTGTTGAACTTTTTTGTAATTTCTTTTGCTGTACAAAAGCTTTTAAGTTTCATAAGGTCCCATATGTTCATTTTTCTTTTCAGTTCTGCTATTTTAGTTGGTGGGTCAAAGAAGATCTTGCTTTGATTGATGTCCTTGAGGGTTTTGCCTATATTCTCCTCTAAGAGTTTGATGGTTTCTGGTCTTACATTGAGGTCTTTAATCCATTTTGAGGAATGTTTTTTCCAATTTTTTTTGCATGTAGCTGTCCAATTCTCCCAGCACCACTTGTTGAAGAGGCTGTCTTTGTCCCATTTTATAGTTTCACCTCCTTTATCAAAAATAAGGTACCCATAGGTGCGTGGGTTGATCTCTGGGTTCTCAATCTTGTTCCATTGATCTATAGTTCTGTTTTTGTGCCAGTACCATCCTGTCTTTATAACTGTTGCTTTGCAGTAGAGTCTGAAGTTAGGGGGGCTGATCCCTCCAACTCCATTTTTCTTCCTCAGGATTGCTTTGGCTATTCGAGGTCTTCTGTGTTTCCATATGAACTGTGTTATTATTTGGGCTAGTTCTGTGAAAATTGTCAGTGGTAGTTGAATAGGTATTGCATTGAATCTGTAGATGATATTTGGAAGTATGGTCATTTTCACAATATTGATTCTTCCAATCCAGGAACATGGAATATCTCTCCATCTGTTTAAGTCTTCTTTAATGTCTCTCATGAGTGTCTTGTAATTTTCTGTGTACAATTCTTTTGTTTCTTTGGGTAGGTTTATTCCTAGATATTTGATTCTTCTGGTTGCAATGGTGAAGGGGATTGCCTCTTTGATTTCATTTTCTGATTTTTCATTGTTTGTGTATAGGAATGCCAGTGACTTCTGTGTGTTGACTTTATATCCTGCAACTTTGCTGAATTCATTGATTAGTTCTAGTAGCTTTGTAACCGTGTCTTTGGGATTTTCTATGTATAATATCATGTCTCTGCAAAAAAGAGAGCTTGACTACTTCCTTTGCAATCTGGATTCCTTTGATTTCTTTCTCTTGTCTTATTGCTGTTGCTAGGACTTCCAGGACTATGTTGAATAGTAGTGGTGAAAGTGGGCACCCCCGTCTTGTTCCTGATCTTAGAGGGGAAAGCTTTCAGTTTTCACCATTAACAATAATGTTCCTGTAGGTTTCTCATATATGGCTTTTATGATGTTGAGATAGGTTCCTTCTATGCCAATTTTCTGAAGAGTTTTGATCATAAATGGATGTTGTACTTTGTCGAAGGCTTTTTCTGCATCTATTGAGATGATCATGTGATTTTTGTCCCTCAGTTTGTTGATATGGTGTATCACATTGATTGATTTGCGGATGTTGAAGAATCCTTGCATGCCTGGGATGAACCCAACTTGATCGTGATGAATGAGCTTTTTGATGTGTTGTTGAATTCTGTTTGCTAGGATTTTGTTGAGGATTTTGGCGTCTAGATTCATCAGTGAAATTGGCCTATGATCTTCTTTTTGTGTTGTCTTTGAATGGCTTTGGTATCAGGGTGATGGCAGTCTCGTAGAATGTGTTTGGAAGTGTTCCTTCCTGTGCAATTGTTTGGAAGAGTTTTAGAAGGACAGGCATTAGCTCTTCTTTAAATGTTTGGTAGAATTCACTTGTGAAACCATCTGGCCCTGGGCTTTTATTTTTGGGTAGTTTTTTGATCACAAGGTCAATTTCTGAGCTTGTAATTGGCTTGTTCATAGTTTCTATTTCATCCTGGTTGAGTCTTGGGAGATTAATCTTCTCTAAGAAACTGTCCATTTCTTCCAGGTTGTCCAGTTTGTTGCCATAGAGTTGTTCCTAATAGTCTCGTAGAATCCTGTGCATTTATGCAGTATCTGTTGTAATCTCTCCTTTTCCATTTTTGTTTTTGGTGATCTGGTTCTTCTCTCTTTTTTGCTTGATGAATCTAGCCAGAGTTGTGTCGATTTAATTACCTTTCCGAAGAGTCAGTTTTTGTTTTATTTATCTTTACTATTGCTTCTTTTGTTTCTTTTCATTTATTCCTTCTCTGATCTTTAGGTTTTCCCTCTTCTGCTGACTTTGGGGTGTTTTGTTCTTCTTTCTCCAGTCGTTTCAAGGGTAATGTAAGGTCGTGTGTTTGAGATTTTCCTAGTTTCTTGAGGTGGGATTGAATTGTTACAAACTTCCCTCTTAGGACTGCTTTTGCAGTATCCCATAGGTTTTGCACTGTCGTGTGTTCATTGTCGTTTTCTTCTAGGAATTGTGTAATGTCTCCTTTGATTTCTTCAATGATCAGTTGGTTTTTAGGTATGTGTTGTTTAATCTCCATGTGTTTGTGTTTATAGCGGGTTTTTATTTTTTTTCCCGAAGTTGATCTCTAGTCTCACTGCAATGTGGTCCGAGAAGATGGTTGATAGAATTTTAGTTTTCTTGAATAGGCCGGGGTTTGATTTGTGGCCCCAGATGTGGTCTATCTTGGAGAATGTTCCGTGAACACTTGAGAAGAAAGTGTATTCTTCTGCTTTTGGATGGAAAGTGCTAAAGATAACCATCAGGTCCATTTCTTCTAGTGTGGCATTTAAGGCTTGTGGTTCTTTATTAATTTTCTGTTTGGATGATCTGTCCATTGGTGTGAGAGGAGTGTTAAAGTCTCCTACTATGATTGTGTTACTGTCAATGTCTTCTTTTATGTCTGAAAGTGATTGTCTTATGTATTGGGGTGCTCCTGCGTTGGCTGCATAGATACTTATGATTGTTATGTCTTCTTCTTGGATGGATCCCTTAATCATGATGTAGTGACCTGCCTTGTCTCTTAGAATCTCCTTTACATTAAAATCAATATTGTCTGATATGAGGATTGCTACTCCAGCTTTCTTTTGATTTCCATTTGCATAGAATATTTTTTTCCAGCCTCTCACTTTCAGTCTGTGAGTGTCTGTAGGTCTGAAGTGAGTTTCCTGGAGGCAGCATATGTATGGGTCGTGTTTTTTAATCCATTCAGTCACTCTGTCTTTTGGTTGGGACATTTAGTCCATTGACATTCAAAGTAATTATTGATATCAATGATCCTATTGTCATCTTCTTAGATGTTATGATGGGTTTGTTTCATGGATCTTCTCCTTTTATACTTGTTGTCTATATAAGTCCCTTTAACACTTGTTGTAAGGCTGGTTTGGTGTGACTAAATTCTTTTAATTTTTGCTTGTCTGTAAAGCTTTTGATTTCTCCAGCAATTTTGAAGGAGATCCTTGCAGGCTAGAGGATTCTCGGTTGCAGATTACTCTCTTTTAGCCGTTTAAATGTGTCCTGCCATTCCCTTCTGGCCTGCAGAGTTTCTGTTGAAAGATCAGCAGTTAAACGTATGGGCTTTCCTTGTATGTCACTAGTTGCTTTTCCTTCCTGCTTTGAGAATACAATTCGAATATTGGTGCGTTTGATATTATCCCAGATGTCTCTGAGGCTATCCTCTGCTCTTATCATTCTGTGAGCTAGAGTCTGTTTTTCAGCAGTTACTTCCGCCATTTTATCTTCCAGCTCACTTCTCCAGTCATCTGACTGAGACACTGCTCTTGATTCCTTCTACAGTGTTTCTCAGTTCAGCAATTGAGTTGTTTGTATCCACTACTTTTTGGTAAGTTCTTGTATTTCCTTATTCAGTGTGTCAGTCGTGTCTTGCAATTTATCTGAAATTCTGTTTTCTGTGTCTTTGCTTATCTTTACTATCATTCTTCTGATATCACTTTCAGAATGTTTGTCCAAATTCTCTTCATTGATTAGATCTTGTGTGTTTGTGGATTGTTTCTTGGCTTGTGTGGTTTTCTCTGCCGTTTCATTGCTATTATTTCTTTTGTAAGTGACTCTGTTTGGGATTTCCTTTCCCAGACTTTGACTTACATATGTTGGTGTTTGTTATTTGGATGGGGCTTCTTATTCTGGGTGATGCTGGTGTTTGGGTGATGTCGGGCCATGGTTTTCCTTTGGGCTTTTACAAATTTTTATTTACCTTTTTGGTTTTTAGTCACCCCCCCAAAGGGCTTATTGCCTGAACAAGGAATGAAGATTTGACTGCTGGTTTGTTATGGCATTAAATGATATTAACACATATATATGTAATTGAGAAACAGAAGGTATACCTTTGAGAAATGGCAATTAAAAATTATGAAAATACTACCTAGCATATTGAATTATACACATAAACATATACATCTGTAACATAACCCAAGCATTCCAACCAAAATACAGTACAATACGTTAGCACAGCGAATAGAGAAAATCAAGAATGATATCCACCAGTTAATAACCAAACTAAGTAGAGCATCAATTGGAGAAGAATGCTACAGCAGTGTCCCCATTGGGGATAACGCAATGAGAACAGAACAGAGTAAGAAATATGGTGGAAAAGGAAAAGAGAAAGGGGGGATAGAAGATCAATATAGGATAATATTGCAAAGATAAACATAGGCAGATAAAGATTTGTATGTAGTAGAATTTAGTGCTATAGGAAAGGATCTTCAGAGAAAGCTAAGAAGCATAGAGGAAGTGGTAGTACAAATGAACATTTTTAAATTAAAAGAGCTATTTATATAAAAAAATATAGAAAAACAAAGAAAAAAAAATAAAAACAAACAAAAACCGAACAAAACCTTAAAAGGACAAAGTGGATCCAAAAGTTCAAACAAAAATAAAATGTGTGGTTTAAAAGAAAAAAAAAAAAAGAAATTATGTAGACTTGAATATATTTAGTCTTACTGATAAGATTAGTAGCTTCTATACAATTCAGTGAAGGAAATGAACACACCCACACTCTCTCTCTCACACACACACACACACACACACGCACACAAACAAAAACACACAAAAAGGTGTTGTACTGACTGGATTTTGGGGAAAAAAGAAATCAAATACTGAAACAAAGTGATACAATACAAAAATGGAATTTTAAAGTCCAGCAGTAACTCCAGCTTCAGACAAAATGTGAAAAGAGTGTTTCTGTTCTTCTGTCTCTTGCTGACTCTTCAGGAATTATGAGTCTTTTTTTTCCTCTGGCAGTGGTTGGATCTGAAGACCTCTTTGACTGCTTGTTTATTTCGGCCTATTCCAGAATTAAAAGGCCCGCCCTGGCTGGCCTTGGGAGTTTCTTAATCCAAATCCCTTTTCTTGCCTGGTGGAGCTAAGTTCCTCCGTGTAGCTTGCCCCAGCCAAACTACAGTAGGGAAAATGGCATCTGTCTCACAAACGATTTATTCCCCCACGCTCTCTCTGTTTCTGTTTTGTAGGTGGCTTTTGTGCTATAGATTAGGTTCCACAAAGAAGTGATATCATATGGTGTCTGCCTTTTCTTTTTGACTTATGTCACTCAGTATGATAATATATAGCTCTATCCATGTTGCTACAAGTGGCATTGTTTTTACGGCTGAGTAGTATTCCACTGTATATGTGTACCACGTTTTCTTTATCCATTGGTCTGTCGATGAACATCTAAATTGTTTCCATGTTTTGGCTATTGTGAATATTGCTGCTGCAAACATAGGGATGCATATATCTTTTAGAATGACAGATTTGTCCTGGTATATTTCCAGAAGTGGGATTGCTGGATGATAGCGTAATTCTGTTTTTGCTTTCTGAGAAAAATCCATGCTGCTTTCCACAGAGGCTACACCAACTTCTATTCCTACCAGCAGTGTAAGAGGGGTTTCCCCTTTTTTCCAGTTGCTCTCCAGCATTTGTTATTTGTAGACTTTTTTAATGATGGCCATGCTGACTGATATGAGATGGTATTCAGAGAAAATTTTCGTTCGGTTACAGGAGAGTATAATCATTTTAATTCATATAAAGTAAATTTGTGCTTTATGTTCGGTATGGTCTGACAAAAATAAGTCATACAATACAGAACTTTCATCTTGTGAAGAAGAGTGTGGCATTTCATTTTAAAGATTTCACCTGGAGCCAAACGTCCTAGAGTGTGAGGTCAGGTGGACTCTAGGAAGCATTGCTAGGCACAAAGCTCGTGGGGTGATGGAATGCCAGATGTTCTCTTTCCCATAGTCAAAGATCATGCTGTTAAAGTTCTACACTCAATATGCCAGCAGATTTGGAAGGCACAGCCATGACCTCAGGACTGGAAGTAACTCATTTTTTATTCCAGTCCCAAAGAAAGGCACTATCAAAGAATGTTCAAAGGATCACACAGTTACATTCACTTCACACGCTAGCCAAGTTATGCTGAAAATCATCCAGGCTACGTTCAACCATAAACGACCCAAAAACTTCCAGATGTACAAGCTCAATTTTGAGAAGGCAGAGGAATGAGAGATCAAATTGCCAGCATCTGCTGGGTCATAGAAAAGCAAGCGAATTCCAGAAAGGCATCTACTTCTGCTTCCTTGACTGCACTAATGCCTTTGACTGTGTGGAGCACAACCAACTGTGGAAAATTCTTCAGGAGATGGGAATCCCAGTCCCTCTACCTGCCTCTGGGAAACCTGCAGGCAGTTCAAGAAGCAGCAGGTAAAACTAGACATGGAACAACGACCTGCTTTCAGACTGGGAAAGGAGTACATCAGTGTTGTACATTGTCACCTGCTTACTTAAGTTATGTGCATATGTGCACCAGGTGGAATGCCGGTCTGCATGATGCACAAGCTGGAATTCAGATTGCTGAGAGAAATATCAGTAACCTGAGATATCCAGGTGACACCACCCTTCTGGCAGAAAGCAGGGAGGAACTAAAAGCCTCCTGATGAAAGTGAAAGACGAGTGAAAAGGCTGGCATAAATTCAACATTCGAAACAAAACTCATGGCATCTGATCCTGTCACTTCACAGCAAATAAATGGACAAACGACAGACTCTGGGACAGACTTCGGTTTGCATGGGGACTGCAGCCATGAAATTAAAAGCTCTTTGGAAGAAAAGCCCAAGCTTCCCAATTCCCCTTAAAGATGGGCCAAATCATGAATGGATGTGAGAACTGGACCATATAACAAGGCTGAGGGCCGAAGAACTGATGCCTTTGAAGTATGGTGTTGGAGAAGACTCTTGAGACTACCTTGGACAGCAAGGAGATCAAACGAGTCAATATGAAAGGAAATCAGCCCTGAATATTCTTTGGAGGGATTGATGCTGAAGCTGAAGCTGAAGTTCCAATCCTTTGGCCACCTGATGCGAAGAACTGACTCTCTGGCAAAGACCCTGATGCTGAAAAAGACTGAAGGCAAGAGGAGAAGGGGGCAACCGAGGACGAGATGTTTGGATGGCATCACTGCATCAGTGGACATGAGCTTGGGCAAGCTCCGGGAGATGGTGAAGGGCAGGGATACCTGGCGGGCTGCAATCCATGGGTTCGTCATTAGTTGGACACAACTTAGCAGCTGAAAAACAGCAGTAAGAGACAGGTGAGATGGCAGGTCTTGGTAGTAGGTCCACTCAGATGCAAAGAATCAGAGACAACAGCCTAGAAAGGAGGTCCTGCTATGTCCATCCCTCCCTTTCCTCCACACTAAGAAGCAGTTGAAAGCCTTCCTTTGGTTGGTGCACAGTGATGTAAATGTCCAGCTGCCTGTCGTCTTGTGGGTTGTAAGTGGAGTGGGATGGCTTTGTTTTCTTCTAAGGTCCTGGATCGAGGTTGTTCCTGGGGCCATCTCGAACTAACAGTCCCCTCAGGAGAGCTGACTGGAGCATCACCGTTCCTCACCCTCCTCCCCTTGACATCCCAGTGTGTTATCCTCACATGTTTTCCCCATGCAGGCCTCCGTTCACCTCGAGTCCTTGGAGTCTCCTCGTAAAATGTCCCTGGCCCCATATGTCATGGCTTGTTAAAAGGGGGCTCCTTGGGGGGACCCACATCCTAATTGCACGTGGCTCACACAAAACAGAAGCTCTTGTCCTTTCACATTACTCCTCCATAACCCATTTGGTGACAATGCCTGCCCCTCACTGCCTATTCCATGAAGATGCTGTCTCTAATAGTCCCTTTGTCCATTTGTTCTTTCCCTTTCCCTTCCTTCGTTGGATTGGCCACAAGGTATCTGTCGAAAAGGGACCAATGGTCTGCATCTAAATTATTGGTCCTTCCTGGTATCCGTAGAACGCTAACAGCACTGAGAATGTTGTCATGACGTTTTCGTTTCCATGACAACCAGGGCAAGCCAGACTTTCCGAAGCAGAAACGTTTCACAAGGAAACCGACAGATTGGAGAGATGGAGTAACTGTAGAAACATGGAGCCTAGTCAATGTAAATGGTGTGGGGGGAGAGGAGTTCATAGTGCCAGAAGTGTGGTATTTACTTGGGCATTAAGACCTCTGGTCCCTCCTGATTTATAAAAGTACAAGGCTGTTCCTCCTCTTGTCAAGGGCTGAGGTGCCTCAGTAACCTGTGACACTCCAGCCCGTGTCAGAGTCCTAGAGTGACACCCATTGCATGAGGACGTTGTCAGCTGAGTCCCTGAAAGAAGACATCCCCGAGTATTTCTAATGGTAATCATATGTATATCCCTGCATTCCACCCCTCCAGGTCGTCGCAGAGCCCCTGCAGGATCCCCTTTTCTCATAGCTCAATGACAGTAGACATTTCGTTCACATATGAAAGTATAGGCATGCTACCCCTTTTCGCCTCCCACCCACTGTTCATTCCCTCAATGTCCATATGAATACTCCCCCTGTCTGATTTTCCATCGCTTGACTGCGTGGGTTATCATTAGCATCCTAATAGACTCCATGTATATGTGTTAGTATACTGACCTTGTATTTCTCTTTTCGACTTACTTCACTTTTTATGATAGGTTCCTTGTTTATTCTTCTTTCTTCTTAAGCTTTTGTTTTACTTTTAATTTTACAGTTTTATTGATTACAGATATGTATGTTCCCAGATTACTCATATGTATATCCCCCATCCCACCCTTCCAGACAGTCACACAGCAACCCTGCAGGATCCCCATTTCTCACAGAGCAATGACTAGAGCTATTTACTTCACATATGGTAGCACATGCCTTCAAGCTACTTCCTTTAAATAAACATAAATATCTAGGCACCCAAGCAGGAGCACCCCAATACATAAGACAACCACTTTCAGACATAAAAGAAGACATTGACAGTAACACAATCATAGTAGGAGACTTTAACACTCCTCTCACACCAATGGACAGATCATCCAAACAGAAAATTAATAAAGAAACACAAGCCTTAAATGCCACACTAGAAGAAATGGACCTCATTGATATCTTTAGGACTTTCCATCCAAAAGCAGAAGAATACCCTTTCTTCTCAAGTGCTCACGGAACATTCTCCAGGATAGCCCACAGCTTGGGCCACAAATCAATGCGCAGTCCATTGAAGAAAACTGAAATTCTATCAACCATCTTCTCGGACCACAATGCAGTGAGACTAGAGATCAACTTCTGGGAAAAAAAAAAAACCCTCTAAAACACAAACACATGGAGATAAAACAACACGCACCTAAAAATCCAACTGATCATTGAGGAAATCAAAGGAGAAATTACACAATTCCTAGAACAAAACGACAATGAACACACGACAGAGCAAAACCTATGGGATACTGCAAAAGCAGTCCTAAGAGGAAGTTTGTAACAATTCAATCCCACCTTAAGAAACTAGGAAAATCACAAACCGATGACCTTACATTAAGCTTAAAACAACTGGAGAAAGAAGAACAAAAACACCCCAAAGCCAGCAGAAGAAGGGAAAACATAAAGATCAGAGAAGGAATAAATGAAAAGAAACAAAAAAGCAATAGTAAAGATAAATAAAACAAAAACTGACTCTTCGGAAAGGTCAATAAAGTCGACACAACACTAGCCAGATTCATCAAGAAAAGAGAGAGAAGAATCAGAGTAACAAAATCGAAAATGAAAAAGGAGAGATTATAACAGAGAATGCAGAAATCCAAAGGATTCTAAGAGACTCTTATGAACAACTCTATGGCAACACACTGGACAACCTGGAAGAAATCGACAGTTTCTTAGAGAAGATTCATCTCCCAAGACTCAACCAGGAAGAAATAGAAACTATGAACAAGCCAATCACAAGCTCAGAAATCGACCTTGTGATCAAAAATCTACCCAAAAATAAAAGCCCAGGGCCAGATGGCTTCACAAGTGAATTCTACCAAACATTTAAAGAAGAGCTAATGCCTGTCCTTCTAAAACTCTTCCAAAAAATTGCACAGGAAGGAACACTTCCAAACACATTCTACGAAGCCACCATCACCCTGATACCAAAGTCAGGCAAAGACAACACAAGAAAAGAAAATTATAGGCCAATTTCACTGATGAATCTAGACGCCAAAATCCTCAACAAAATCCTCGCAAACAGAATTCAACAACACATCAAAAGCTCATTCATCACGATCAAGTTGGGTTCGTCTCAGGCATGCAAGGCTTCTTCAACACGCGCACATCAATCAATGTGATACACCATATAAACAAACAGAGAGACCAAAATCACATGATCATCTCAATAGATGCAGCAAAACCCTTTGACAAAGTACACCACCCATCCATGATAAAAACTCTTCAGAAGATGGGCATAGAAGGAACCTATCTCAACATCATAAAAGCCATCTATGAGAAACCTACAGTGAATATTATTGTTAATGGTGAAAAACTGAAAGCATTCCCTCTAAGATCAGGAACAAGACAGGGTGCCCACTTTCACCACTACTATTCAACATAGTCCTGGAAGTCCTAACAACAGCAATAAGAGAAGAGAAAGAAATCAAAGGAATCCAGATTGGAAAGGAAGAAGTCAAGCTCTCTCTTTTTGCAGACGACATGATATTATACATAGAAAATCCCAAAGACACGGTTACAAAGCTACTAGAACTAATCAATGAATTCAGCAAAGTTGCAGGATATAAAGTCAACACACAGAAGTCACTGGCATTCCTATACACAAACAATGAAAAATCAGAAAATGAAATCAAAGAGGCAATCCCCTTCACCATTGCAACCAAAAGAATCAAATATCTAGGAATAAACCTACCCAAAGAAACAAAAGAATTGTACACAGAAAATTACAAGACACTCATGAGAGACATTAAAGAAGACTTAAACAGATGGAGAGATATTCCATGTTCCTGGATTGAAAGAATCAATATTGTGAAAATGAGCATACTTCCAAATATCATCTACAGATTCAATGCAATACCTATTCAACTACCACTGACATTTTTCACAGAACTAGACCAAATAATAACACAGTTCATATGGAAACACAGAAGACCTCGAATAGCCAAAGCAATCCTGAGGAAGAAAAATGGAGTTGGAGGGATCAGCCTCCCTAACTTCAGACTCTACTACAAAGCAACAGTCCTCAAGACAGTATGGTACTGGCACAAAAACAGAACTATAGATCAATGGAACAAGATTGAGAACCCCGAGATCAACCCACGCACCTATGGGTACCTTATTTTTGATAAAGGAGGAGAAACTATAAAATGGGACAAAGACAGCCTCTTTAACAAGTGGTGCTGGGAGAATTGGACAGCTACATGCAAAAAATGAAATTGGAACATTCCCTGATGCCATACACTAAGATCAACTCAAAATGGATTAAAGACCTCAATGTAAGACCAGAAACCATCAAACTCTTAGAGGAGAATATAGGCAAAACCCTCAAGGACATCAATCAAAGCAAGATCTTCTCTGACCCACCAACTAAAATAGCAGAACTAAAAACAAAAATGAACATGTGGGATCTCATGAAACTTGAAAGCTTGTATACAGCAAAAGAAATTACAAAAAGGCTGAACAGACAACCCACAGAATGGGAGAAAATCATAGCAAATGAAACAACAGACAAAGAATTAATCTCCAAAACCTACAAGCAACTCAGACAACTCCACATCGGAAAAATGAACAACCCAATCAAAAAATGGGAAAAGATCTAAAGAGACCCTCTCCAAAGTGGACATACAAATGGTCCAAAATACATGAAACGATGCTCAACCTCGCTTATTATTAGAGAAATGCAAATCAAAACCACAATGAGATATCACCTCCCACCCGTCAGAATGGCCATCATCAACAAATCGACAGACAATAAATGCTGGAGAGGGTGTGGAGAAAAGGGAACCCTCTTGCATTGCTGGTGGGAATGTAAATTAATACAGCCTCTATGGAAGACAATATGGAGATTTCTTAAAAAACTAAAAATAGAAGCACCATACGACCCAGCAATCCCAATCAAATCTGAAAGAAGCACCTGTACCCCAATGCTCATTGCAGCTCTCTATACAATAGCTAGAACATGGAATCAACCTAAATGCCCATCGACAAACGAACGGCTACAAAAGCTCTGGTACATATATACAATGGAATACTACACAGCTGTAAAGAGAAATGCAGAAGAATCAGCCCTAATGAGGTGGCTGTATCTAGAACGTATCATAAAAAGTGAAGTCAGTCAGAAAGAGAAGGACAAATACAGTATATTAACACATATATATGGAATCTAGTAGGATGGTGATGATGGCACATGCAGTGAAGCGACAGAAAGACAGACATGGACAGTAGACATATGGACCTTGTGGGGAAGGAACAGAAGGTGGGAGACGTAAAGGAAGTAGCATGAAGGCCTGTACTATCATAAGTGAAGAAAATAGCTCCAGTCATTGCTCTGTGAGAAAAGGGGATCCTTCAGGGTGCTGTGTGATGGTTGGGAGGGTGGGAAGGTGAGGATATACATATGACTAATCTGGGCACATACATATCTGTAAACAACAAAACTCTGTAAAAGGTAAAAGCGAAATAAAAGTTTAAAAATAAAATAAAATAAAATAAAATAAAAAGTATACCCATCAGGGACTTCTAAAGAAAAAACAGAAACAGAGTCACAGGCAGAGAACAGTCTTGTGGTTGCCAAGAGGGAAGGGAGGAGGACGATGGATACACTGGGAGTTGGGTATTGGTGTTGGTAGCTGCAAACTATTATGTTTAGAATGGATAAACAGCAAGGTTATACTATGTAGCACAGAGAACTAGATTCAATCTCTTGTGATAAATCATAAAGGAAAAGGATATTAAAACGAATATATATCTAAAACACACACACACACACACACACACACACACACACATGACACTTTTCTGTATAGCAGAGATTGACACAACATTGTAAATCAACTATATTTCAATAAAAATTAATCTTATTACCTAGTCTAAAAGTAAAAGCACTAAACGGCTAAAGTAGTAAGGGAAAGGTAAGTTATTCTGTAAAGACTTTCCTAGCGCACTGCAAAACTTACAGAAATATAATAAAATAGAATTCAATTACTTTGAATAATAATTGGCAATGGTCGTATAGACCCTATATGCTGGTATTTAATTTGAATGATCAAAGCATACTGAATAATATAAAGTCCCATTTGAAAGATAGTCTTGAACACTCTCTTGAGCATCAAGCACATTACCAGTATAAGTGCTCTAATGTTGTTTATTTGTAAAATTATCTAAAAGACTTTCAGTCATGGAGGATGCACCCTAATGAGTTATCCTTAAGCACGGTAGATGTTTGGTCCCCATACATGTTTTCTTTTTTAAAGATTTATTTATTTCGTTATTTTGGGTGGGGGTCGGGTTGGGGAATGAGTGGAGTGGGAGGGTCACTTCTATTGGTCTTTCATTTCTCTATTTTCATCTGTATTCGTTCTTTGGCTCCTGTGGACCTCCCATCGCGGTAGCCTCTGTCGCCGCTGAGCGCCAGCTCTGGGTGCATGTGCTTCAGTGCTCCAGCATGGTAATTGGACATATCAGCCCAGACGCTGCATGGCACATGGGAACTTCAAACTTATAGTGATAAAGCAGTTCAAAAACAGCTATCTTGTGGTTGAAGGTTATCATAGAGAATGTCAATTTAATGAAGAGAAAATAGATTAGATTTCCAATTTAGTACAAACAAAGAAATTGCCTACCATTCATAAACACAAGTCTCTCATTTGTAGCGGTGAGGTAAAGCACTTGAGGTACCATAGTGTTGTTTCTGACAAGTCTTGGCTTGGTGCACATGAGATACATCACTGTAGAAAAAGAAAACTTATGGAATTATTTCTGCATTTCAAAGGGGAAGCCCAAGATCACAATCAACAGAGTGCTTCTCAATCTTTACTGAACCGAGGAATCACCTGGTATGACTCTTAAAATGTTAATTCAGATTCAGTAGTTTTAGTGTGGGGCCTGAAATTCCCCTTTGATAATAGGATCTTAGGTGATACTAGTGCCGCCAGCCCTTTGACCACACTTGGAACAACAAGGATCTAACACTTCTCCTTTAGGAAGTATTACTACAATAGCTGCACCAAACTGAAGTCACTGTTTGCTGGACAGATGGAGAGTGCAAGTCTTTTTGTTTGGTTTGGTTTTTCTGATTGCAAGTCTTTTAACTGGCCACACAGCCGTCAACAGTTATTTCCTAAAGCTACAGTGACAAAAAGTTGAGTTTGTCCATGATGCTTTCACTGATTAGGCCAATCTAGCCTTGATCCTTCATTTACTCTCACTCTTTCCATCAGATAGGGCTACACACTATTAGTTTGAATTTGTTTATGGAAGTCTTTTACTTGTGTTTATCTCAGTTAGATTTTTAAGCGTCAGAGATAGGGCTTCTGCCACCTATTCTTCTCTGTTGGCCCTGCTTACCAACTAGATAGACTAAGAAGAATCCTTGAAAATGGGATTATCATGTCTTCAGATTCCAACCCCTTGCAAAAGCTATCAACACTTCTTTAACTATCAGGTTATTTAGGAAGAAGTTTATTTATCCAACAATATTTGTAAAATTTTAACTCACTGTGTGCCAAAACACTTATGGTCTTATAAATTAGGAAATGAAGAAGGAAATGTCCATACTTATAATTTTATATCAATAGGAAGTCTCACTTGAGAATAAATATTTCCTAGAGCATGACAATATCTATAAATTCATTTCCTGTATCTCTCATTCACAAGTTTTCCATTTTGTAACATTGAAAATAAAATCTATTCAGAAGACTAAGTCTCTTGATTTGTACTGCTTTTCATTCATTTCATAAACCATACAAACATGAGTATTCATAATTAAAGAGGCTGACATAATACTAAAGAAATCTCTAATTCAATGGTTGCTAAAAGAAGACATTTCAAACTAATAACTTCTAGCTGCTTTGAAATCTCTCTTGACCTTTATTTCATCTCCATACATTTTGAAAACATTACCTCTGTGAAAAGTAACTACCAGTACAAAATGAGGTGACACCTGTGAGTAACTGGTATATAGTAAGTGCTGAAAATTTTTCCCCCTTTTCCCTTTAAAGAAAAGTAAAAGATAGGTGGCCTTGGGCCAGCAGTGCCTCGCCTGCATGCACACACAAACACAAACACACACACACACACAGACACACTCACACATACCCATGTACCTAAGAAAGAGATGCCCTACTACCAAAGGATTCTGGTATTGTTCCAGAAGATCCCTAGTTATGTTCTGTTTCATAGGCCTGAAGCTCCTTTAATATTCACCAGTCATTTCACGATTTTTCACCCTCAGTCTTAGTCAAAAGATGAAAACGAATAGTGATTGCTGTCAACTATTGTAAACTAGGTTAAATCTCACCAAGCTCCATATAAACTTTTCTTAAAAGATATATTGCATGTTTTCACAGGAAAAGGAACATGAATGCATGGCAACATTTCTGTGAAAAGTCATTCTCCAAAACCTGTGTCAGTTTGCTGTTGTAAGTGGCTATTAAGAGAGGGGATCTGGCCATAAAACCCATCTCAGTTGTCATGAGCGATCATCACTACCAACCAGCTATCCCCCTGAGAGAAGGCATATGAAAGGTCGTAGCCCCTCTTACCTTGGGAATCCTACCTTGGTTTTGGCCAAAACTCTCTTTATGTCATCTCCTCCAATAAGAGTTGTGATAATGTTTTGTTCTGCTCATATATATATTTTAAAATTTTAATCTCACAAGCAGCAGGTGGATTCTAATGAGGTAATATCCAAACAGTGTGTCACACTATTTTACAATAACAGATAAAAGGGTAGCAAAAACCCTATATATGTTCTCTAGATCTCCCGTTGTTCTACAGTTTTATCCTGTTGCTGATTGGAGGAAAAAAATGCATTCAGGGCTGGGAATTTCCCCAATTTTCGCAAACATTTAACAATCAGTTTTCATTCATATAATCATTTGGAAAATAGGAAAATAGCCCACCATATCGAAAATAGCTTTATGTTACAAATTCAAATAAGAAAAAATTACTGAAGTTGTTATGAAAAAGTACTAAATACAACTTTTTTCCCTATAATAAAAGATCTTAAGAATAAGTTGTTACATAAAATACTTAGTGGGACATACTTAAAATGTCTTGAAATAAATAAAAGTAGTAGGAAAAAAACAAACATACACATATGAATAAATGTAAGGCGAAAAATCAACACCAAAGTAAAATGCTGACCAGCAGATATAATATCGTCAACCTACTATTAATTTTATACTCAAATGACATCATATTTACCATTGTCATTATTTAATCACACAGACGGCCAATCCTCTACCAGTTAATTCTACATTAGAAAAGTCCTCATTTTTCTTGAATGGGGTCTACTAATTCAACTTCCAAATGGATTCAAAGGAAATGGTCTACATTTTAGTTTTACTGAATTTTAAGCTTTATGTCTAAAATGCTAAAAGTTAGAATTAATAAGAGTACCTGTTTTCAGGCTTCCCTGGTAGCTCAGTGGTAAAGAATCCTCCTGCCAATGCAGGAAATACAGGTTCGATCCTGATCCGGGATGATACCACATGCTGAGGAGAAACTAAGCCTGTGAGCCACAATGATGGAGCCTGTGCTCTAGAGCCTCGGAGCTGCAACTATGGAGCCCATGTGTCACAGCTACTGAAGCCTGTGTGCCCTGGAGCCCGAGTTCCACAACGAGAGACATCACCGCAACAAGAAGCCAGCTCACCTCAACTAGAAAACTAGAGAAGAGCCTGTTACAGCAGTGAAAACCCAGAAGAGTCAAAAATAAATAAATAAATAAAATCAAAAATTAAAAAAGACTACCAGTTGTCTGAAAAACTAGTTTCGATCCCAAATGCATTCTGAATAGAAAACCAGAAGGCAGTAACTATAACAGCGCTTACAATATTAATATAAAAAAATTTTTATGTACTATCAGACAGTTTAAGTTAATGACCCTATTTCAAAATATAAAAATATTGGAACTGAATACTTGGGCAAATACGTTCAAAGATTTCTGGCTGACACGTAGGAAACAGCTCCACTAAAATGGGTTTATCTGAAGTCTCGTCGGCAATGTGAATCCAGAGAAATGACCAAAAATCTTCACAGAGAGCTATATGGATAGAATATTAGAAGAAGTGAACAGAATGGATTGTGCACATATGAACACAGAATTATTCACTGAAGTGCATTTTATGACTTTCAATAGGAACTAAGACAATAGGAGGATCACTGAGTAACTTATGATGTAATATGAGACAGTCTGTAATGACGAAAAGTTATGAATAGAGAACTTTTAGTACAATGAGAACATTTTAAGAAAATGTAAATGATACAAAATTTTATGTATATTATGATTCCCATTGTGTAAGATACTTTACTAGGGCGTAGGACATATTATATGTAACATAGGAGAGGGATTCCTCTCCTATGGCTCTGTGGTAAAAAATCTGCCTGCCAATGCAGGAGGCACAGTATTGATCCCTGGCTCAGGAATATGCCCTGGGAAAAAAATGGCAACTCACTCCAACGTTCTTGCTTGGGAAACCCCATGGCCTGAGAGGGAGCTTAGAAGCATACTGACCAGGGGATCACCAAGAGTCAGACAGGACTTAGTCACTAAATAACAACTGATATATGATAGGAATACAGACACACATAGATGTGGTACATATGACATACACATGATATCACAGCTATGCATATATGTGTGATATATACATATAAAAGGGAGGAATAAAACACACTTTAATATTCACAGTGATTCTGAAGGAATTTTCCCCC